>QLOI01000250.1:0-84715 GCA_003313605.1 Tuber umbilicatum | reverse complement strand
CTCCGTGGAGTGCGTAGTATGTTCTTAGTGCGGGCGGGATTAGGGATGGCGTAGTGGGGCACCTTTATGCAAGTACCCACTTGAGCTAGTATAAGAGTATGCGACGTGGATGGCGTGGTGTGGGGGAAGGATTACCAAAGGATGCGGGGCCATTGGCCCGAGTATAACAGATCTGTATCGTATGTTAGAGCCGGGTTGAACTCTTAAGGAATGCACTCCCCGTGGTCCGAGGGGGGTGTACAAAGAGGACTGGCTCTGGCTAGTCGGCCACTTGTGATCCATCCGGGCAGCGACATCTCTGAACACCCCCTTCGTGGCGGGCGGGCGGCGGGCCAGGCGGAAAAGCCCTCCCTGTAGGGTTAGGGCTAGATTAAGGCGGTCACCTGACAGGGTAGCCGGGAGAGCGAAGTGCAGCAGGGGGTAGGGTATACCCCGGCGCCCCGCACGGATGATGTTTCGTGAGCCAGATCTGCCGTGTCCACCCCGTCGTGCCCTGGACACGAAAGGAAATCAAAAACATCGAAATATTTCCTCAGTGTTGAACACTACTCGCACGTTAGCAAATGCTGTTTAGTTTTCGGGCTGTTTCACTCTCGCCACCTTCGGTATCATTTACGTGCGGACCTCGGATACTTAAAAATTTTCACCTCGCAGTCTCCTCCCCGCTGCATTCTTCCACATACAAGCACTCTGCGCTCTGATTATTCCCCATGGGAGGGTGTTCCTTTTCTCGGTCCTGATTGAATGGCCAGATGCGACTATTCGCGCGAGAGCATAAGCGCACACGGGATTCCCAACAAGTTCTGCGCAAAGGGGTCGTCTAACCCGCGTGCTCGTGAGCGACGGTGGTGAACATATATATAGCGCCAGTGTGATCATGTAAGTCCACAGGTTGTCGGCGCATACGCTTGGTCCGTACGGTCCGTATCAATGTATACACGTGCGATGAGAGCTCACGAAAATCTGGGCGATCATGCTCGATTACTCGGGAGTCTTGAGTATTTGGAGTCCTGCCAGGCCCTGAAACGTTGAGCCAACCTTGAATGGCATCTCATTCGGTCGTCCTAACTACCCACAACGGCAGTACCGAGAAATATTTATATACAAGGATCCGACACAGCGCGAGATTCAGTTTCAATACCGATTCACATATCGTGCCACCAATTGTCCCTAGTCCAACCATCGAATCCGCAACCCCCGACATTCCGGCGGCACCGGTTCAATACATTACAGAGACTGACCTGCAGCCCAACCATGCCCGGCCAGGTAAACCCCAGAAGCCGGGCTGCATCGTTGAGTGTTGGTGGAAAAGGGCCATCACTCATACTTAGTTGCGGCGATGTTATGTATGTTGGCGGGGCTGGGGTGAATATTGCTTGGCACCATACTAGTGAAGAAAGTAGTGGGCATGGCCGATTTCACTCGGGGGTAGGGAGTTTTTGCGCATTGATATCATACTGGAACCTGGCGCTGGGGTAAAAATAATGTCTACACTGGCCTCATTGCTTTTCTGCTTTACCGCTCGTAGTTTTGGGATTGTAGATATCATCTCTGCACCACTAGTTACTGTGGGTAGGGCTGTGGCTCAAGGATTTCTCGTTGCTTTCGCCGAAGAATAGTTTCTCGGTAGGGCCATGGGGAGTAGTTTTGGGTCTAGCGGTTATAGATGTGGACTCATTTGACGAGAAATTTCCGGAATCATTGTCGGTAATTCCCAGAGATAATTGGAGCTATCTGCGGGTATCCAATGTCTTAAATTTT
The DNA here is from genome assembly GCA_003313605.1 of Tuber umbilicatum. Classification (NCBI taxonomy): domain Eukaryota; kingdom Fungi; phylum Ascomycota; class Pezizomycetes; order Pezizales; family Tuberaceae; genus Tuber; species Tuber umbilicatum. The sequence goes on along the minus strand of QLOI01000250.1, from coordinate 82,954 downwards.
AAATATTTAAGTTGTTGATGATTATTCCGGGTGCCCGAGTTTTTTTGTGGGGAATGAGGTTGTTCCACTATTTTCTTTACTACTGTGGCACTTATATTTTCTCTTCAGTTGGCTCGCCTCTCAGCTAGGAAACAAAACGGTATTCCGTCAGATATGCGCTTGATTCAAAAGAAATCGCATCGAATCAGCCAACTTGACCTAACCCATATCCATTTACAATGTTTCCACCTCCCCATCAGCCATCAGCGGCCCCACTCTTCCCCTTCCCGCTCCATTTTCTCCAAACCATAAAGTTATCCAAACTCCCAACCACTGCCTTTGGCGGCTCAATTGCCCGGGCCTCTTCCAGAGGAAGAGCAGTATCAATACACTTCTTCACAAACAACGGATACTCCCATCCGAACCCTTGAGCAGCCATAGCGCAAAGACTATCCTGTTCATAACGACCTGGACGACCGGCGCCGGTGATATTCTAGACGTGTCAACGCGAAAATCAGATCACAAAACAACCAAGTGAATTTGCAGAGGGGGGGTACAGGTTTCGGATTGACGTCGAACAGAAAGAATTTTCCGTCATTCCCATCCTTCCTGCGAATGTCAATCCTAGTGACGCTAGTAAGCTTGAGTAGCTTTGCGGCCTTCTCGCACTCCATCTTGGCGGTTCGATGCCACGAATCTTCCTCGCACTCAGGTAAGACTGTGGAGTTGTTGGTAACAGGGACGTCCCCGCTCCACGGCATCACCCCGGCAACCTGACAGAATCGCTGTACAATCGGCAGGGCGGTAAATTTCCCCTGGCAGTCAGGCACGACGGTCACGGTGCCTTCCTCACCTTCCAGAAACTCTTCTACGAGGAGGACATTGTAGGTCTTGAAAAGTTCATCGAGGGTATCTAGCATGCCGACAAACCCTTCTACCAATATCACCCCCTCGCTGCCCCTTCCACGGACGGGTTTGACGATGATGGGATAAGGGAGATCGTATACCAGCTGGCTCAACCGCTCGATTGACCGCTCCGAGTCTCTCTCCAATAGCCAGCTCTTTGGTATGGGAAATCCGCGGTGTTGGAGCAGCTTGTTCGTGAAGGCCTTGTCATCAACGACGTCTACCACTCTTGGCGGGTTCGCGATTAGCTTTGTGTGGGGAGGGAGGGAGATAGCGGTGAGTGGGTGATGGGCAAACAGAGAGGTGTTTGCCCAGATGGTGTTTGCACCCGCGGCCACAGCGGCTAGGATACCGGGTTGGGTATCGGGGAAGGACCAGCCGATGTCTGCAGCTGGGTCCGGATCCGGTTCTGGGGTTACTATTGTGATGTTCGGGTCGTTTAGCGAGCGTATTGCGTAGGCGATGTCTGCGCATGCGTCCTTGTAACCTGGTTTTGTATGCGTCAGTCAGTTAGTGGACCATAAGTGCAGGGCGTGCCGGAGGGGGAGGAGGGACCTCCGGGCTTTGGCGGTCTGAATGAGCCATTAATGACGGGTGGTGGAAGGGCTTGGTGGAGTATCGCTATGCTAGTCACGAATCGCTGTGCGATTGTGCTAGGGCGCGAAAGAATACGGGGATGGAAGAGGCGGCGCTGAGTCGTAGTGCTGAGCATTGTGGCGGCGTGTCCGGTTAGTGATGTTTTCGGTCGGTCAATTGGCTGGTCCTTTGCCAGCGGTGGAGTGGGGGGGGGGGGGGGGGTTGGTTGAGGTAACGAGCTAGGATAAACCTCGGTAAGAGAGTTATCAAATGGCGCTTTTGAGAATGTGGCTGGATTTCGGGTAAGCGAGTCGCGTCACGTTATACCGCCCCTGCCGCAGGAGAGCCGCCGCGATTCTATAAGCGAAGTCACGTGTAATCATAGCACCTCACTCTATTTCAACATCCCCCCATCTGGTAGTTCAATTATCTCTCAGTACCCGTAGTCGCCAGAGCCGTATATCGTTGCTATAACACCGCTTTGGAGAATTTTAGGGCCGCTCAAATCTCCGAAAACGGGTTGAGGTTTTCAAGCTTGCAAGGATTAAGAAAGGAAAACAGATTTAAGCCCTGGTAGTTTGGCCGGCCAACATGTGCAACTGTAGTTGGGATCCAAATATGAATCTCTGATACAAGAGGGATCACATCATTCCCGGTGTGGGGGTCTGATTTCTCTGCCTCCCTGATGGATGGTGTTTCGGCCGAATACTATTACCTCCCCGCTGGCTGGATGTGGCCTTACGATATACCGGATATTAATTGACTGATAGATGGGACCGAAGGTGTATTGACCAATTACACAAATAGTGGGGAGGGAACAGAGATAAACATAGGGTCAATTGGGTGGAGAGAAAAAGTCCTCTATTCGATGTTGTGATGTTGTTGTAGATGTGTAATATTGCGGCATCCCCAAATTCGTTTCCCCAAATTCGGTTTCTTGGCAACGCGGGCGGCTACCAACCATACCGGCCGATGGGGAACAAGTGATAATCTGCCGTGAATACGTAGTGTTTTAGTCGGATTCTAACCAGCACGGCGAGTACCAACCTGTGTAGCCCAGAAACGGAATTTAGGGGAGCAACAGATCTGCGGGTGCTGCAATACTAACTTGGGGGGAAGAAGGGAAAGGGAGCCGAGAAAACTCTGCATGCCAAGCTCCCTCTTCAATAGGAAAATCCTCCAGAGCCCATAGGATACGCGAGGAGAGCGGTTAAATTAACGGTCTCCTCTCATCGGTACGAAACTAATCGGTCACCCTCACCAAATCCTCGTGTCGAGGCCCCTTAGGGCCCCCATTATAAATTACTAGGTGTGCGGGATTACCAGGTTGATCTTGGCACAACCGGCTACCCAACCTGACAATCTAATTAACCTCGTATACCCCGCGGCCCCGTTCCTGTGCTTAATTTATCTATTCGCAGATGGCACTCTACCTCTCCTGAGCGTCCCTCCAACATCCCAGCAAAAATTGGCAACAAACGTTGGGCGTCACTAGTGCTCACTCGAATGGTGTCCAGGTGCGACGGCGTTCTGGAAAGTAAGTTTAAGCCTTTTCTCGGCAATGCCCGTTGTGTTGTTCCGTGTTTTTCATGCTGTATTTACGGGAGGTGAGAGGAAAGCGGGTAGTGCTAGTCCATCAGCCTGCTTGGTTTGGGAGTTCTAGTGTGACTACTGAATGAAGCTAGGTACTCACTGAAGGTGGCCCGCTATGCTAAAAAGGGCGCGGTTCTGGCGGCCATGTGAGGAGATGGCGATCGAGAAGAGAATGTTGCAGCATGGCACCCGGTTGCACGGTGTTAGAGCATGAGCACCCAAGCCCTCGGGAGACGCTAAAGGTGGGAAAGTTTCCTGCAAACTACGACGTAAACCCACTCGCGAATCCTGGGAGCTAGCGTCCGCGATATTTAGGGGCAGTTGGCAGTGGAATTGCTGGGTAGAGTGAGATAATCACACTCCGACGAGCTAAACTGGGACGAACAGAAGAACTCGGCTTGCATAAGGCCATGCATAATTTATGCAGCTATCATACTGGCTACCGTGATCTACCTAACTACGGTAAATGCCGGTATTTTTCAGGGATCCGCCATTTTGCTAAAAGCTTCCGCAAGTTATTTCTTACTTATACTTTAGGGATATCCTAAAAACTCAAGTAATACTGTAACGCGAACACTACAAACCCCTCGCGGGCCCCTTCCTACAAGCCCCTTTAGATTCGTCTATTATAGTTCGTCCAAATATCACACACTTCACTACAATAAGCCTTAGAAGAGGAGTATGGCGTAGGCCAAAAAGCACAGTAGCTGGATGCTATTAAACATAGAATGAGCAACAGGACTCCATTCCGGAGAACACTACGGAGACCAGATCAATTACTCGGTTATCATGAAGTGGGAAGGGTGTGAAGCGAGCTTCAGAATACCCGTATAATACCTTCTATTCAGGAGTAGAGCGTAGAGCAACACAAGAATGAGTAGAAATTGATATCGTTTAAAGAAATAAAATGACGCATACATCGATCCGAGCTCATGTCATGAAAGGAGAGAAATAATGCCAAGTTCATATAAAAAGATTGTGAGCAAAGGAAAGAAGCACGGGTCCGGAATAACAAAGCCGTGATAAAACGTTAGAAATAAAGTATAAAAATAATTTCCAGCAACCCCAGGTAGTTCTGATGTGAACCTTGTACTGTACCACCAGCCTAGACCTACTAACAACCTATTCACCCAACCTAGTCTATACCCACACGATCCATATCCAGCGGGTATGCGACGGCGCCGTACAGAAAGGTGCGGCGGTAATTACGCTATAGGACTAGAAGTAGCATCAATACGTTGCAACAGTGACTAAGATATTGGAGTATTGCGTAAAAATCTGAATAAAATACGCACTAATAATGGCTGTTCCCCTAGGACAAGGGGGTCATGCTCTGGCTTGGCGAAGTGGCGAGATCATGCGCATCCTGGATGCAGTACTAGTGTGAAGATGATTAGGACGAGAAGCGGGGTGCTGGATGCCATGCTCGAACAGCTTACCGGCTACGAGAACCATTAGCAAACAACAAAGTGCTCACTGTGGCTAATAGCCGCGGAGTTGTATTGCTCACTATCTGTGTTCCCCAAACAGTCACGAGGGGCAACGCCTATAAGTGCGTGAAGCAGGAAGAGGAGCAAGATATTTACGAACGAGCTGTCGCACATTTGGAAGTAAGTAACTATTGGAGCGGGGCGGGGACGGGGTAGTGGAGCGCATACAAACTATGAGGGACAAAAATAACATGGTCAGTTAGGTGAAGTAGAATCTGGAAATTCACGATACTGTACTGTACTTACATCCTATGGAACAGCACAAGAATGAAGGCAGGACAGGATCAGCAACGTTGATACGAGTTCAAACCAGCTCAGACAACATACAAGCTATAATGCGATTTGAGTTGGATCAGTAAAGCAGAAGTGACGGAAGAGAGAGGGGGTGGGGGGCCGCTTACCACCTTCGGGAATCGGGGGGCAAAAAGGTCAGCAACTGTTACTTCCAGGGACTGTAATTGGTCTTATTGACGTACTTCCTATAATATGGAGCCAGCCAAAATTCAGCAATTAATTCCGGTCGGAACAGCGACTAACCAAGTTGACTTACGAACTACAATACACGGCAGGTTGGTGGTTAGTAATTCCCTTGGCCTAGAACTGGATGTTTGCTTACTTCCTGCAATAGAGGCCAATCGAGAAATTAGCAATTTCCGCATCCCAGACCCATGATTGATCGTGTTGACTTACACGCTAAAGCATGAGGAGAGTCAAGAGACCCAGGGTCAGCGACCCTCCCACCGTAGAATTGCGGCTAATCTGATTCACTTACGAGCTAGAGTGCAGCAAGCTAGTAGTCAGCAATTGTCTCGTCTAAGACCCGTGGTTTATCTTATTCGCTTACTTCCTATAATAGATAGCGACTCGGGGGTCAGCAATAGCCTCGTCCAAGATCAGTGGCTAATCATGTTCACTTACTCTCTACAATGTACAGCGCCCCCAGAGGTAATCAACGGCCACGTCCAAGATCCACGGTTGATCGTATTTACTTACGAGCTATAACGCGTAGCGATCCCCGCGTTAGCAACGTCCTTGCCCAGGACTCGTGGTTCATCATGCTGACTTACGAACTACAATGGACAGTGACCCGGAGGTCAGCACTAGGTTCGTCCAAGGCTCTTGATTGATCTTGTTCACTTACATCCTACAACCCACAGCAACCCAGAGGTCAGCAGTTGTCTTGTCCAAGATCTGTGGTCGTTCGTGCTCGCTTACACCCTGGAGCACAGCGATCCAGGTCAGCGGTTGCCTCATTCAAGATCCGTGATTGAGCATGTTCACTTACTCCCTACAACGCAAATCAACCCGGAGATCAGCAATTGGCTTGGACAAGATCCATTGTTAATCAGGTTTTCTTACGCGCTAGAGCACACAGCGATCCAGAGATCAGTAATCTCCTTGTCCAAGACCTGTAGTCAATCATGTTCACTTACAAACTGCAACGCACAGTAAGACAGGGGTCAACAACTCTCTTGTCCAAGATCCGAGGTTAGTCATGTTCGCTTACACGCTAGCAGATGCAGCGATCCAGAAGTCAGAAATTTCCTTGTCCAAAATCCGTGGTTGATCATATTCACTTACTTCCTACAACTTGCAGTGTTCCCAGAGGTCAGCAATTGTATTGTCCAAGACCCGTGGTGGTCATGTTCACTTACGGACTACAGCACACGGCGATCCAGAGGTCAGCAACAGCCGTGTCCAAGACTCGTAGTTGGTTGTATTAACTTACTAACTAAAAACTCACAGCAAGACAGAGGTCAACAACTATTTTGCCCAAAACACGTGGTTGATCATGTTCACTTACACCCTAAAACGCACGGTGACCCAGAAGTCAGCAATCCCCTGCTCCCTAATCCGTGCTGTATCATGGTCGCCGACCTCCTGAGATACACAGTGAGATAGAAGTTAGTAATTGCCTCGCCCCTCAAGTTCGGTTGACCCCTCACTCACTTCCTACAACATATCCAGTGGTTGGGTCAGCAATTCCTTTGAGAGTTATGTAGAATGCCGCATGAGTCACTTGCGTACTAGCTACTCCACCACAAAAGTGCTCAGTCAGCCATAACTTGCCTCCTCGAGTTGACCACCCCGGCCGCCTACCTCCTGCGCCTCACCACAACTCAGCGAAACTTATTCTGTTATTCACTAGCACGATACGAGCTAACTTACGCTCTATTCTCGTTCCGTGATCAGGAGTTAAGTTAGTCGTTATCCGTACTGAATGTCTCCCATGTGGTCACTTCACTTACTCTCTATCGCTCCAGAACCTCCTGTATCAGTCACACTACCCTAATGGTATGGCCTAATCATGGGCTTTGACTTGCCTTCTGTAGCGCAACACGGCCACGATCAGCTTTCGCTCCCTGCGCTCACGGGAGACCAACATACCGTCTGTAAAACCGGGTAAATTCGCTGTCAGCCATGCATCAGTGCATCCACACTATGGGGGGTATTCACTTCTGGGATGTTATACTCCTTGCCGCCTACGTAGGCAACAATGTTTCTGTCCAGTAGCATTTTGGTTATATTATGATCTGCCCGTAGAGCCGCTACATTCAATGCGGTTCCATATTCTTTGGATACGACATTGAAATCTCCACCTTCTCCCAATATCCTCTCCACTACTGCCGCTTGCCCAAACCATGATGCTACCATCAAATTTGTAAAATCGTCGGGGCATGGATCATGTACGTGGCTGTTTCGCCAGTACACCTTAAGCCATGTTAGAAATCGGTTAGACCCAGGTTTATAAATAAGGCGACTAAACTCGAATAGCTCCATTTGCCGATCCTGAGAATCTCGGAAGTGGCTAGGCCAATGGGTAGCTGCGTAATCGAGGAGGGCATGTTCTTTGAGGTAATCTTGCACTTCTTCGCTATATTCATCGCCCTCCACACCAGATTCACTTCCTTCCTCATTGGATTCGCTGCCTTCCTCGTCGGACTCGCCGCCTTTCTCGTCGGATCCATCACTTCCATCGTCGGGCCCGTAGTCCCCTTCGTCGGGCCAATAGCGTTCCATGTCGGGCCCATAGCCTTCTTCGTCGGATTCATCCCCTTCAGCGTCGGATTCATCGATTTCGTCGGAGACAGAGCTACTGTAATACCCCGCCGGCAACGGGTCGTTTTCAAAGTCTTCTAGCGAAAGATAAGTGATACAGATATCAGCTACTAGAAAGTTAGAATCCATGGAACATAGGGTGTGCTGCCAATTCCCCCGACCCACTGAGGATCCCTTAATCAGGAACTCTCTCGCGGTCTGGTGAACCAGGTAGATCTTCTCGTCAATAACTCGCACAAAAAGACCACACAAATTTTTCACTGTCTTTTCGAACCCAAGGGAAAGATATCCTAGGTCTTTGATCGTCGTGTGATTTCGCTTGATTCTGAATGCGATATTCATTTCTCGAAGTGTAAGAGGCCTCGCGGCTGCTACCACAATATTCAAGATTCGTCTAGCTTCGACTGGATTTGTACTTTTGTCAAGAACCTTGGTGTAAAATTGCGCTAGATCACCCGGCGCAGTGGTAACAATGTTGGTAAACACCTCCGGCGAGTCATCCGGACTATCCTTCAAGACCTCCAGAACGAGGGAAACCCAAAGGAACGTCCGGTCGGCCAAAGACTTGAGATGGCCGCGCAAGTATTCCAGCCCTCCGGCCTGCCCCCAATGCAGCTCAAGTTTCTTGATGCCCTCATCAATGACACGAGTGACGTCAGCCGTAATAGCGTCAACTTCCTCCTCCCCTTTCAGCCGGATCGTCGTTTCGGGCGAGCCAAGTTCTACCTCAATTCGGTGGTACGGGCGACTTGTGACAAGGAATTTCAACGGCATAGCCACAGGTTGTGATTCCCTGAGACTGGTTATGTGACGGATAAGCGGAGTAATGGTCATTCCGTCGCACTCGTCTAATGCGTCGACTACGCAAATCACATCACCACACCCCCCCTTAGCCACCGCTTCAACTAAAATATCCCACAACGTATCCACCTCCTCCACAACCCTACTCCCTTTAGCCTTAAATGGCCCCTCGGCGTAACTGCAGAGATTGGGTCTCTGCACAAAAAGCTGGTGTAAAATGGCGCGAAGAGCGAGGGCTGCGCTCTTTTGCTCCTCACTGTCATCCTTGAAAAAGAAGTAACAAACGATGGCATCCGTTTGAGTCTCAAGATGCCGTACGAGGAATGAAGCGATGACGGATTTTCCGGAACCCGGGTCTGCCGATAGCCAAAGGAGACCACAAGATTCATTTTCCAACCACTCCTTATACTTTGGGTGACCCATAACCCAAGTGCACGTTCCCTCGGCTGGCTTCGGAACCCGATTTCGATGTGACTTGTATCCAGATCCAGGCGGGTATAGATGTTGCAAAATTTCGGTGTACTTGTCGGTCTCGTCCCTGCCGTCGTCGTTTCCATAGTTATAGATCTTGTTATTGGAGCCGATGATATTGCGCGAACCGATGATAATGCGTGAACCGATGACATTGTGTGAGCCGGTGTTGCCACTGTAGTCACCACGAACATAGCTGTTCGCGGCGCAGCCAGAACGATAGCTAACATTAGTGGGTGGATGGGCAAACGAACACAAGCGACACTCCAGCCACTTACCTTGGCAGTGATTGCCAGTTGCCCATTTTATCGATTCTAGGATCGCAAGAAGTTGAATTTAGTCGACGTCGGTCCCGCAATTAAATGCGCTCTTTGATATTTGTAACGATAATTCTCCGCCCGTTGAGGAAAAATGGAGGAAGGAAGATAATTGGGAGTGCGGAGATCACCATTCTCTCGTTTGCAGAATCGGTTGCATGAAACCCGGCGGCTCAGCCCAACTCACACACACAGCTCGGTAATCCATGCCATACCCCCCACCCGGCTCCATGCAGGAAACCATCCACTTGATCGAGACATGAATTTACTAGATCAGTTACTGGTATTCTCAAATTCCACCAATAGATATATTGTCCTACCTTCTCCCAATCAAATACCGGTGCCGTACCGTACTCATGCGAATGATAATTTCAATTTGCGCGACCGAAACACGACCTCACGGCATTCCTTGGCGATTGCCGGCGCTTACTGCTAGGATCAAAGCTCGGTTACTGTCCTATCTAGCAAGCGCAGGTTGTCCCTAGACTAAGGTGGGTTCCCATCATGTTTAATACCACCAGATGAGCATATCGGATAATCCTTTGGGAGATTCTGGTTTTGCCCTTCGTAATTAACGACGTTAATTAAGCTTCCAGCGGGGCCGTTGTTACACACTGGTGTTTGGGGACAGTCCGCATTTGTACTTTGGAAAAGCACTAGTACTGATAAGCGGCGAACGCTCTCTTTTGCCGGCCAAAATTTGGATTGTGTAACCCTACGGATAGACTATCTATGATTTCAGCTGAGTTTTTCGAGCGAAAAAAAAAAGGGAAAAAAAGTCGGGCGAACTCTATTCTCAGTTCCAATCAGCTTCACTATCAAGGTTCTTTGACTGGCAGTGGCCTAGAAGCAATAGGAGCGGGTTCGTTTCGTAACCCCCCTGTCCCCCTCCTATACTCTGCGTGGAGTCGCGAAATTTTGTTTAGAAGCAGCCAGCGCTTCTGGTTCCCAATTTCCTAGCTACTAGGATGTATTAATGTATGAGTATATAAAAGCTGAAGAATCCCGCAACCCAGAAACGTATCATATACTTGGATCGCCCTAACTAGCTAAACTTATATCTAACGGTTGGATCCGGGCAAACAAAATATTCGTAGTAGAATGAATCCGGAACGCGGGCTGCCACAGCAGATGCAGTCAGACAACAATGGCGCATCACAACTTCATCCGTGCTATCGTGCACCGTGGAGTCTAGGGATTCACCGCTCTGGGATCCATGTTGAGAGGCCGGAGAGAGGTATAGACGGTTGCGGATAACTTTGAGGCTGGTGACGGGAGCTGAGATGAGAATATTCTTGCGGGTTTCACTGATTGTGGTGCATAGGAATACTCTATTCCCTCGCCGTACACAAAATGTGTGTGCACAATGAATCACCCATTATCTTCTTAGTTGTGTGTCGGTGCATATGAACTTTTTCCTCTTCGCCGCATAGTTAGATTCGAAGATTCTGGGGGCGCTACTTGAAACAGGAGATGGCATATTGAAATAGTTGTTAGAGTTGAGGATGTCGGAGGAATACCATAAAATGTCCTAAAAATATACCATTTTTCCCATTAGGCTCTGGGGTTAGATATAGCAGATTATTTAATTTAGCTCACGCTTGCTCACTGCACATAATTAGTCTAAGGGTTCTGTCCGTCCTTGTCTTGGTCTAGAGAGTGGCCAACCTAAAAAAATGATGTTCATAACCATACTCTTCCCATCAACTCCAAGTCCCATTGGATTCCACACTGTTTACCACCCACACAGTTGACTATTATTCTCAATCCGGGTAACTCGCCAAGCTAAACCTACTATATGCCAACGGGCCGGGAATTGTGATACCCATAGAGGGCCTCGGGAGTTTTACGGTATGGTGACAAATTGAGTCGCTTGGCTGAAGGGACCTTGCGAGGTTTGCGGGGAGAAGCATTCACACAGGAACAGAAACTGTTACTGTAAATGAATGTTCATCATCTCGGAGCTTAGATATGAAATTGGGATGCTTTGATGGTAGAGTTTTTTTCCTCCTTGTCTTGCTTTTTGTTTTTTTCGTCTTTTCTCTTTCTTTCCACGCTATGTGTTACGCTTTAAACTCGCTTGGTATGATGCGATTGGGCCGGGTGGCTTTAGGCGGAGCTCTTATTGTTTTTTTCTCTTGTGGCTGTACAAGGGGTAGGCATGGAGGATTTTGTTCCTGGGGTAAGGGAGTGGAAGTATTTGTAAGAACAGGATAAATGGGGGGGTAATGGAATACTATAGGAAAGGGGGGTTATGAAGGGAAGAGGGGAGGAGGATATAGGAGGGAGGGCGAGGTTGAAGTAGAGGTACAGTAGTACCCATTGCAAATAGGATACTATGATACCAGTACTTCTGACTAGGGTAGTTGAGGGTGGATGAATTTTGGATGATGGTAATGGGATCAAAGGTTGCACCAGCGCAGCTGATAACAGTCACGTGAGTCGGTCAAGAAAATTTTGGCGGGAGGCTTCAGGTTCTTATGAGAGCCACGTGACTCTTTCTGCCGCTCTCGCACAACCACCCCGAAAGGCCCGACCCCACGCAAGCCCCACTTTGGCTATCTAACAAAGGGAATACTAGCAAAACCACTAACTATAGCCTTAACTTCATCTATCGCGGGCGCTTGTTTACCGGTACGAGTACTGCGATCCTGGTTAACAGTACTGTTTGCCCCTCAACATAAACGGTCGCCCTACTGAATAGCGCCTACCGGTATGGCTAGTTCAGACACCGGGCCTTCTCAGATCTTGTCAGGGCGGCTGTTTCGCGAGGAGTGCGAGAGCAGGGCTAGCGCGGAGGAATATGTTTTGCATTCCCGGAACGTGAGAAGAGGTCGCTGAGGCAATAGAACCTTTGAAATCCAGCGCGAGGCCTGGCTGTTGATGAGGGGGGGCTAAAAGGGGCGGAGTTGGTGATGGAGGGTCTTTATTAGCGAGTCCACCTACAGAAACCTCATGGTTAAGCGAGCTCTACGAGTGGGTTGGTTGTTAGTCGATTTGAGGAACATAAAGGTACTTGTACCCATTGCATCTGCTCGCCCAATCGCAACTCACAGGTATTGAGCAAGAGCATACATCCAGAAGGAATAGGCCCTGACGGCTGCTGGTAATTTTTAAACGACGGTGATTGAAGCAATGGAATTTGACTCCGATCGCAGGGGCAAGACTTTGGGTGAGTGGGGAAATGGGAAGTTCGCTCGTCATTTGGCGCAGCTCTCAAAGTTAAGCGGTGAAGACTGGAGCATATAAAACATAATGAGGCCATCTTCCTACTCTCCCATCGACCACTACGGTATCCATTATCTTCCAGGTATGTCTCCCTTCCCTTCCTTGCACTCGTGCTAACAGCACAAAGACGTGCTTCACATAGAACTCCCACTGTCCACGGCTTCCGCGCATCCGACTCTCCCCGCCTCCATCTGGCTATCCCGGCTTCCTTGCGACGAATTCCTCGCGGCGGCTTCCTTCCAACTTCTTTCCACCGGATGTATAAACACTAAGCGCATCACTGAATCTTGCAAACAATGGAAACAATTACCTGGGCACCTCGAGTAGCACCTCACTACTTCCAACGGAATTGAGAGGTTGTGGACCGAATTTCTGGCAGTGCCAGTTGGCGGGTATACATTTGTTGGAGGGCACTGCGGCTGGACTTAGTGTTTCGGCGTCCCTACCGGAATCCTTCGGTGGTTGGAAAACTCGTCTACATGCTTGATTTAGATGGTGTAAACATGGGACGTTTGGAGATGGAACATGGTGGCAGTAGACCCTGATGGTGCGTGCTGGGTTCTGGTCGAAATCGTTCGAACGCTCGGGGCTATGGGGGGTCACTTTCATTTTATCGCGATTCTTTCCCTTCTTCATGTTTTGCTGCTCTTTTCTGTTTATCCTTCTCATATCGATATGTGTTTCTTTCTTCTTCAGACTCTGTCGACCTCCACCTGTTCCCTTATCATACTCTCTTTATTTCTGAATCCGGATTTCGACAGCCCGGCCGGGCCCCTCACCTTCCCCAACTGGTTTCGATGTCTCCACCTACCTACTTCCCTTCCTAATTCTCTACCTCAACCTAGGCTGGGCCACTGCTGAACGAAGGCCTATTCCCAAGTCGGCACACCACAGAGGCCCATGGACCACCACGTCATCCGCAACTTGGCAGTTAGTGTAGATACTCGAGCACCCATCATAGCAATCGATGATCTCTCCAAGCTGACTGTGCAGCTCAGAAATAAAGCGCGTGTGGACGGACATGCAGCAGAAGTTCATGATTGATTGAACACGCTTTATGTGTTCGAGGAGGGAATTAAAAGATATTTTTGTGCACCGCCATCAGCGAATCTCGGGGGGGCATTCACATTCCTACTCTTGTCATCATTGCCATACATACCGGTAGTTTTCGCAACCTCCCCTCTCTCTCGAATTTCCCACCGCTGCGAACTCTGAGACTTTATAACACAATTTACGGTATCATGCGCTGGTGAATTTGCGATGTGCCGTTAAAATTTAACTGAATGGGCTGCGGAGCTGTTTTGCGCCGAGGTAGCCCTCCTTACCAATAATTTTCTCACCCCAAACGGGTCCAGAGCTTCCCCTCTGGACCAAATTAAATTGGGAAATGGGCAGAGAACGGTTCTCAGCAAGGAAAATTGAATGGAATTTTTGCGGATCCAAGAGAACCGGTAATAACCCGGAAGCGAGGCGGTCGCCATGTATCTTTCGTATGGCAGCCTCATACAAATTCTCAAGTCACTTTCTGATCTTCCAACACTAGAACTCGCAAGTGTTATAAGTTATTAATTTAGAGCCTCTATTTTTTTCCCATGTGGTGGAAAGGAGTAGTTATCCTCATAATTATTATAGTCTCTTGAGATTTCTTTCTTGGTACCTGCGAGCTGTGGGTCTCTGAAGATGGCTCGTTTTGGTGTGAAATCACCGATACGCTGGCGGGGCCGAAGGGCGGAATATTTGGGGATCACGATAGCTGGTAATTTTCGGAGCGTAAGGTATTGCGAAGACCAAGAGGAAGGTAGGGTGGGGAGCCTTGCGTGGGGCAGGGGAGCGTTGCATGGGCAGGGGGTGGGATATGTCGGGAAAGCGGTTGAAGCAGCGGAAAGCCCGAAACCGAGATGCCGTAAAAACACTTGAAATCCATTATCTCCCCCCCCCCCGTAATCTTAGGGTCAGATACCAAGACCCCCATTACGGATTGGAGTTTTCCTGGAATATTGTAGTATCAGCCCGCTAGATTTGTTGGAACTCACTAATGATAGTATAGGGTTGGTGGGGGGCGCCAGCGAATCAGGGGTGGTCGTGGAAATGGCGGGAATGCTGTAACAGGTGGTTTGTTTGAGCTTGCGATTTACGCAAAAGGTTCCCCAGACATCTCTTTCCTCCACAACCACGAGAGCGGATAAGTGAATGGGATGTACAGTACGTGCCGGAAGAGGAATACTTATGACCAATCGAAAGATTCGGGTAATCCCGGTTATGTTTTATCTAACGCTCTCGCCTCTGCTCGTGTTGATTGGCGCTCGCAGTTGGTACTTGCACGAATTCGGGAGAGGTCAATTGAGGGCATGGGGGCTGCGGTGGTGATGTAAAAGGTACCGCGGCTCGGTGGTGTTATCGGCTGAGAGGTCTCGAGAGGGCGAGTCTCGTGGCTTGATTTCCATCATTATGGGGGATTCCGGAGAGTGCTCATATTAGCTCTCTTCGATTTGTGTTAGAATGTTATGGGAAAGTAGAGGGGTTTGTGGCGAATAGCATGTGGTTTGGGAATTTCTTATGTTCTGATATAATTACATGGGCCTGTTCTCAGTGTGTTCTGCCGAGGAGCACGGACGGGGTTTCAAGAAACTACTACCATTCTTCCATCTTTGCGATGGACTATTTCGTTTAACCCTCACCTCTCCGCTATGCACACCTACTCGCTTTGTCGGTCTCTACCGTTAGTTTAGAGAGTCCCGAACCGGAGAACGAAGCATTGAGTTCATGACCACACCCTTCGTGCAACTATCCGATAACCATCAAGTCTCACTCGATTCGGCTCACTCCGCCAAGAACCATCGATCAATGGCCTCCAGTACTGTTGTAACTCTCATTCGCGCTCCGGTTAATTCGTCGAACGAAGTATGCCATAGGCGGACCGGTTGGTTTCCGCTGGTAATGTGGTACCGTAGAGGACTTCATAAGTTTTATAGTATGGTTAGAGATTTGCGGGAGGGTGAATTGATTCGTAGTCAGAAAATTTTGACGAATGGCCGTGGACTCAGAGGTTGGATCTGAGACTGCGATGGTTTGATGGCGCGGCGGCTTTATTTTTTCTCTTGCCTTTTTTTGTTCGTTCCCCCTGCCCCTTATGTGGCGTGCTTTTGCTTTAGAATTATATCATGCCCAGCGCGATGCTGTTAAGCCCGATGACCTTAGGCGGAGCTCTTATTCTTGGGGTATGAAGGTAGCAATGATTGAATTCAAAGTTCAAATAGGCAATTTAGATTTACGGTTGCGCTCACTACCAGGAAGTCTTAGAATTGTTCTCGCGAGTCGGACCGGAAAAAAAATGGCAACTGAACTTTGTAGGCACAGTGTTGGTGTAAGTCTAGGAAAGGTGACGAATTTCGCGCAATTGTCTTCCCAGCTCCTTCTGATATGAGAACCAACACTCGTTTCGAATCCCCCCACGGCATGGTGGCCCCTCCGTGAACAGCGTGAAAGTGTGGTAAGGGATGGCTTATCTCCTTAGAAACATTCGGCCCGGGGGGTTGGAAAACAGGAGTATGAGTTTTTCGTGTTGAAAAACACCGGTGTGTGTCAGGCCTTTGCGGTACCAAGCTAAAGGATTGCCCCAAAACTTGGCGCTAGCCCACGCTTTTTTGACCCAGCAGCTAAATTCCTCCATTAACATATTCTTAAAATGCTGGGGGTTTGGTTGGCGGGGGTTGGATTTGCTCTTTACCACTTGTAAAGATGATCGGCTAGGTAAGTGGGGAGAGGAGACTCCGCATACATGTATCCGAAGGTAAAAAAAACATTGCGAGAGCAATGCCGGAGCACAGCCACCCCTCACACCGAGTACCGGGCAATGTGAGGTAGTTAAATTGTTTTTTTGTTTTTTTACCGGAATTACAGATTTTTTAAAAACCAGTGGAGAAAACAAAGGGTTCTGCCAAGAGGAAGAAATAGGTGGAAATGATTTGAGGTCGGATTAGTCAGGTAGCTAGCTTTCAAGGAGGAGGAGACGACCCCAACCACAACCTCGTGGAAGAAAACATTCTCGCACCATGCAGCGATTTCCTTCCTTCCTCATCTATGATAACACAGTGAACTTTCTTCATCTCTGGACCCTTTGTGAATTGTTGATTTATCTGTTTGTTTATTCTCCGGAATAATTTTTTTTACCGATTCTCTTTTCTCCCCTTTCCGTTACCTCCGGTACAATTCTTTTCTTTTTGGGGGGGGAACTTTCCATATTCCCTCCCACCATAGAGCAGTGAGGGGTTTGTGTCTTATCAGTATTCAATAGCGAACGCCGCATCAGCACCTACGATATCGCGTTGGCTTTTTATCCACCCGGTAAGGATGACATACTTGAGTATGATACTGGCATCATATTCAACCCCCCCGAGTAGATATATTTCTCTGCCCAGCCGTGTCCCGATAACCCTCGCAGGCGATCATTTTTCCATTATATTACTGAAATCCTACGGTCTCTGGTTCCTGGATGTGGGGTTGCGGGCTGCCGAGCATTGCGGGACGCGCCTTTCTTTCAAATCGCGTCATGAATACCGGTAAACTAATTGAAGCTTAAAACAGACAGAGTTTCATAATAATATTATTACCACTAATTTTTATCAAGAGTGCATGCCAAACAATCAAACCCTCTAACAATAGTTCCGATCATAACCTCCACCAAGCAATCACACTAAAATTACTGGGTATAGCTTTAATCCAACCGCATGGTATCGCTTTAACCAAGAAACAGAACCAAATCTATGAGACCCCACAAACTACTACCCCCCCACACGTCTTTACCTCTAGGATAACCTTAACAGCAGCGCAATTTCCCCTTACTAACACAACACACCCTACAAAACCCAGCCGCCATCTGTTTACTGATTGGCATTATCGGCGGACAAACTCGTGGATGCATAAGTAGGTTCTAAGGCGATCGCCGGGGCAGTGGAATGTCGCTCCCGAGTTTCGACTCTACTTGCTCAATGTCTGCTGTGATCTCGTCCCTAACCTCTTCGGGTTTTGCCACGACGTCTCCCCTGACCTCTCCGGTCTCCGTCTTGATGTCTGCCGTGATCTCCTCCCTAACCTCTTCGGGTTTTGCCACAATGTCTGCTCTATCCTCTCTGATTCCTGTCTTGAGCTCTGTCTGGGCGCTTTCGATCTTTTCCATAATTTTCTCGATGTTTTCTTTGATATCTGCCTCAAAGTCCAACATTAGCTTATTCTGGATCTTGGTTTGGCCCTTCTTCTGCAAGATAACTGTAGCCGACGTAATAACGGTGGCCGCAATAGTGCACAAGAGTCCTAAAAAGGTGCAAAGGAGTGCTGTTGTAAGAAAGGTTTCTATTAGCAAGCATTCATCGCGTTGGGCGCAAGGTAATAATATATAGTAGGGTACCTGGGGAAATCATTGTTGACGACGCTTAATCAAGCTTGAGAATCGGATGCCCGTAAACCCACAACCAAATATTTTTCGCTTCGCGTGAACGTTGTAAATTAGTCTTCGATCTTCTAGCTTGTGAGTGGAGTTATGCAACACTGGATATACTTACCCTGCAGCTCGTGCGCCTTGGTTTTGCTGTGAACGAGGCTAGCGTTGTATGATAGGTGGATACGCGACCTTCCGGCTAAGTGTGGGAACACTCCTCTACTTATACACAAAAGGTGACCACGGTGAAGCCACGCTCCGCTGGGTCCTTTACCTCTGCGCCACAAGGTGGATTAGCGCTTACTATGAAGTTACCCGGTTTACGGTAACACTATTTGTTCCTATGGAATTAATTTACAAACCAGCTGTATTTGTTGTATTTTGTAGCCACTGGTAAGTCTCTCAGAGTGCGGCGATCGCGGCTCGAAGACTGCTCGTGATTCGCTGACATTTGCAAACACCATCAGATTTTCGCCATATACCGCCAGGGTACAGTGCTCAGCGCAGGACCCATGAAACTATAAAATACGAGTACCGAAGCTTTGTATAAAAAGAAGAAAGCTTGTCCAGTGTATGACGTCATGGGCAGTAAATTGGATGGGTTTATCGGACATTTGGTTCCCGGGTATGCAGTAAGCAGGCTCACGACACTAGCTTGTTGCAATCGTATTGGACGCTGCTATGCATAGGATATAGGCTTTTGCTTTTGTAGATACCCGTTGCAATATGGCATTACGCATCTATCCACGGCAACCATGCCGTAAATTGATGGTCTCCAATTCATGCTCTCCAAACCGGCCCCCTTCGGGTACTAGTTTGGCTCGCTCGCCCAGCTTCCACCGCCACCTTGCGCGCGATCGCGTAAGTTAAGTCACTACTGCTTGAATGCTAAACGTTGGAAGAATGTGCAGGCTGTTCGCTGCGCCAAAAATAGAATCATATGTCAGAGAGAGAGAGAGTTATTTTCACATATTTCCGAAGCCAAATCTCCGGTTTTTTATCTTCTTCTCCCATTTCGTTTCGATCTCTTCCTTCTGGTACAATGACATTATATATATTGTCTTTTCTGCTTTCTTCCCTATATAAAAAATTGATTCTACCTCTTTTGAATTCCCACCACCAATGCCCCTACCGCCCGGGGCATCTTCCCCCAGGTGCCTCGAAGTACGTGCTTTAGGCCACAAAAAGACTTTTGGAGTCGGGTGTTGCTCCGTGCGCAGGCCACTCCTTGTCTTCCTTTCACGAAGAGAATTCTAGCTCAAAGCGGGTAATCCCAGGAGAAAATTTGACCGCAAATCGTGCGAGACAATGAAAGGGAGGTGATTGCTTCTTTCTCAGACGTCTTATCACCAGCCCCAGCAAACAGAGTATTTGTGGAAATGGCATCTCCTACTGACATCCCGGGAAGAACATAAAATACTTTCCGCCGACGGAAACATTCCCGAATCCTTGCGTTTATCCTCCCGCGAAGCACAATGAAATTTATTTCTGATAACAGAAGTAACTGATGAATCACAATCCAGCATTCCTTTCCGCACATTTATCCCACCCCTTCTGCCACTCATACCTATTCGATCATATGATAACAGTTCGTGTTTTTTCCATTTACCCGACCGGTGGGTTTGTGCCTCCGGTCGAGGCTATCATCCCGTGTGACTCGGAAACCTGTTTGGGGCGATTGTTCATGGTGCTGCACCCACAAGTTGACACCCACGAAAACAACTTAAGCAAGATAGTCAAAGTCGTATGTTAAATTCGTGGAATAACAGAGTTTCTAACCTATACATTGACGATTCTGAAGGTAACATATCGGGGTGGTATAGCCGTGCAATCGCAGAAGCTGTTGGTACATGCGCTCGGGTTCCTTTCAATCCCTGTCAATGATACACATGCTCGGAGAACTCTCTAACATCTCGCAATCATGTTTTGTCACTCGGAAACTTGCAGAGGGCGAAATGTAACGGGGACCACCCAGATATGCGCGAGAAGCCGGATTGCCGCCTAAACTCCGCCCAGGCCGACTCTCAGAATGTCCCACACCACCTGATCAGGTCTGAAGTTCCCACAGAGCTGGCTGCTTGCCAAAAATATCTCGGCCTGAAACATATCTGGAAAAATCGAAGCAGCAACATCATAATAAGGTGAACCCTCCGACTATCTTCTGTTCGCTACGGGAGTCCCTGCTCTATAACAACCCACCGCCTCCAACGGGCCGGGCCCGGCGAAACCCGCCTGATAAAACCGGTAATTCTCTTGATATGATCTGGCTAATTTATTTGGGAGTATTCTTCGGGGTTCATGCTCAAGAGTAGGAATTATAATTCCGAGTCGAGCATATGTTGTACAAGAATCACAAACAGTTTTCCTTTTATCCTTATCATTTGATTAAAATAAGATAAACTAGAAGGTGAATATTGGAAGGAGAAATCGGAAGACTCCGTATACTGTGAAAAGCTTACGGTATTCCACGATCGGTTTCGGCTAATGTAGTGCTATAGATTCATCCAGTTGACAACACTCAATGGAAGGAAGTACAAAACTCGCTCCCACACCCACTCCGTGCTAGTGCCCACAAGCGGCTGGTCCGCCCGGGTTTTTTCGGCAGCTGGCTTCCAAGGCCTCGGACATCTGAGGTCTGGTCCCGAGTGACCCTGCGTGATTGCGAGTCTTGAGAACCCTTCAAGACCTGTGTTGGCACGGATTGAATACAGTATGCAGCAAGTGGCTTCCCGTATGAACACTGTGCATTACAGTAGCAGACACTAACTTGATATGGTAATTGAGACAATGCGCAACAAATCGTCACAAACTTATATCCTCGAGAACACCTTGCCCAAATCAACTAATAGTAGTCCAAAATTTAGATCCTATAGCTGGTATGGGGTTCCTGCAGGCGAACCCGAACGTCTGGATCCTTCATCACCAGTTCCGCTCCCCCCAAAACCCTCGCATATAACTATCTTGTCAGGCTCCTGGCATACAAAACGTACTCCTTCGGGTAGGTCGAATTCTCATACCTTATTAAATCAGCCACTCGTAGGAGTATCTAATGATATCCGGTGTCTGGACAGGCTATCTGCACTTTTAAGAACGGTAATGGGTTACCTTTGGGTATCAAACTGTATTGTTGATTGGGATAGCAGTAAATAAGGACCCGCAACGGGGAAAGTCAAGGTTATCGTAGGTATCTGTCAGCATTCACTTGGTTGCGCGGAAAAAGTGGGACCTGCACTGTAAGGAGTAGAATCTTCCGGTGGGTTGTACCAATCAGGGTGGGTGTTTGGTGGGCGTTTTTTCTTTTTTCTTTTTTCGGGATATTTTGCCCATGTGGGGCCTTATCGATAGAGAGCGTCTGCACGTCATGCATCATATTCCACGGCTTAGCGAGCGACCAACAGGTTTGGGCAATACAATGGTTGGATTTCAGCCAAAACGGTAATAATAGCTAGGATTGGGTGGGTGGCTTGTTCGTTAGATCATGTCGGGGGCCTGCTAGCCTTAGGACTACATCTAGATAGAAAACCTCCCATAACGCACTCCGTACAACCCGCAACCTCACCTTCCAAAACTCGCCAACTTTTAACTCGCCCCCATTACCGTCTGAATCACCGGTAGTACTTTCAATAAGCTCTATCTCCTCTTTAATTTCACCAATTGTTACATCCCCTCTTCCCTCCGGAACCCTCCCCCACACCCCACGACCCCTTGTCCATCCTGTTTGCGCCATAACCCCCTTCGCTCCCTTACTCCTCCTAGAATAGCATCCCCACATCCGCCCGGTCCTCCCAAATGTGTTTCGGTAGACTTTGTGCATACCCAAAGTGTCCGAAGTACGGAGATGCTCATGGAACTGCTCAGGTTATTCCTCACTATCGCCCCGCCAAAGGTTTCGGCGATGCGCATTGGATTGAAATGCCTAGCGGAAGGAAGCCGGGAGTGTCGGAGGAAGTCTGTGAGTGCCGGAGGGGGGTGGAGAAATCGGATGCGCGGAGGCTATGAAAAGCGGGAGTTCTCGAAGCGTGTCCCTCTTTTGTTAGCACGAGAATACACAAGGGGCGGGGCCATACATGGGAGGGAGTGGACAGGTGTTGTGACCGATGGAAGGTAGGGAGATGCCTTCATTATGTTTTATATACTCCTGTCGTTACCACTCAGTTAGTTGTAGAAAGAGAAAACTAGGGAACTTCCCCTCGCACAAAGTTGTGACAAAATGGGATCGGAATCGTATATGGTTCCGTTAATTGGGTTAAAATGAATCCCAGATAATAATTCTGCCTTGTTCAATGATTTTAAATATTCCATTGCTCCATCAACCCGGTCAAGTTCTTCGAGTGGAAATCATATTCCTCGACGCCGGCCACTCTCTCACCTTTCTTGAAAAAAACACCCTCTGTAAAAGGACCAACAATGCTCGGTGTCTGGACAGGCAATCTGAGCTATTCAGAACTATAATCGTTTATCGTGAGGGTCGAACGGTTGTGTCGATCAAGGTGGTGTTAAATCAAACCTCGCGATAAAGGAAAATTTAATGAAGGTTATTGTTGGCAGTCGCGTCGGTATTCCCTTGGTCAAACTGTCACAGCGGAGCTTGCAATAGAGGGGTGGGGCGTTCGGTGTGGTTGTACCTATCATAGTGCGCTTTCGATGGACGATTTATTGTAATACTCGTACAAAAGCTATTGCGGTGCAACCATGGCACGAGCACTTCATTCATGTGAGGGTTTTCACGATGAAGAGCATCTACCTGTAACCTGTTCCGTGGCTTAGCCTAGTTAGCCGTGGTTAGGTTAGGTTAACACAATACTCGTTCTCGGATTTCGTTGCTTCAATCCTGCTTTCTAAATGGTCTGAGCCCGGCTTGATATTCCCCTACGAACACGAGGTCCACGATAATTACACAAGGCAAAAACCTTTTTCATAATTCCTGCAATACCCCTCCTGTCGGTGATCCCAATAGCCAGTCCAGACTATGGCCCGGACCATGCGATTGCAATTCCGCCAATCCGTCCGTGGTTTTAAAATGCCTGGGCCGGTCCGGTTGGCGGCCTGTGAAGCCCGGCGGCGCCCGGACAACTGCTGGTGCCAGATATGAGAGTGATGCTGGTCAAAGCCGGGGGATTTCCAAGCAAAAGCCTACACATGCCAACAAAAAGCCTATAGATCCCTAGGTAATGACCACAGATGCCCATGCTAAACCCAATGATGTCTCAGCAAACCAACAATGGGTGCAGGTAAGCCCAAAAAAGTTGTATAACGTCTGAATTCATCGCGAAATGCTGGCCCGGCTTTGGTTTGGAGAGCCATTTTCCTGAAGCCTGCCCTGGCCGTCCCTGAAAAGAAGCCTGGATCGGTCCGTCCAGATCCAGAGCCTCGCGGACCGGGCCCTTGGGTTCACTGGCTAAAACCTGGATTGACCTAATGAACCCGCTGGATTCATAGCAAAACGAACTGAGATATATACAGATGTTAAATAGAGTTCAATGTGGGATAGGGAGGCTGATCTCATTTCCATATTGCAGATGTTCTATCTTTGCAAGGCTCTCCATTACTGACATTTCTTTGGCGCTTATGTGGCTTCATAACCCCCCGAACCAATTCCTAACCCTGCCCGATGCGTTTAAATTTTGAGGGTTGTTCCCAGTGCACGGGCAGAGGGAGGGCGAAGTCAGTTGCTGGATCTCTAACACGGTGGGATACAAGGGGCTCATGTGGGCGTCTCATCCATTTCTAGTATTTGTTTAATGTGGGGTGTTTATTACTTATACTACCTCTACTATCTGAGTTAAGCACTTACTTAACATCATCCACAGGTATCTCTTCATATGGGGGCTCCGATACCCACTGTGCCCGCCGTGATAGCGGATTTGTTTTCTCCCTGTCAGGTTTCAAGTTGATTCCCCATTTTATGGAAATGAAATATCCGGACTCAATTTGAGGAGCAACGCAACCGGAGCTCGACTCAGTATCCTGATCAAAACCCGGCAGATTCGTAGGCCCCACAAAGTAAAAGTGGGCTTTATGTTTGTAGGATGGATAGTGGGCTTTGAAGCATGGAAGCGGGAGGGAATGCTTATCGCTGTAGTTGAACAACTAGGTAGATTGAGAGCGGACAATTTGGGGGTGGGGGGAAGTTTAATTTCTGGAGTAACAGCAGCTGGAAGTGAGATGGTAGGTGGCGGATCCGTTATTGCAATATAACGTTGTTGAACTTTGGAGACGTTTAAAACAAATGATAACTCAACCTGCCAAGTGTCCAGCATGAAATACCATGGTTGAGGT
The DNA here is from genome assembly GCA_003313605.1 of Tuber umbilicatum. NCBI lineage: Eukaryota > Fungi > Ascomycota > Pezizomycetes > Pezizales > Tuberaceae > Tuber > Tuber umbilicatum. The sequence continues at coordinate 58,820 of QLOI01000250.1, read as the reverse complement.
CACGCTCTGGCGCTGTGCAGCTAGACGTAAATTGGGGTTTCCCGTTTCCTGGGCTCAAACACAAGTCCCTATAGTGACTGCATTTTATATGCCCTACCGTCTCTGTGCCCTATAATACAAGGGCCTTACCTCGAACTTTATATGTTTTTAAGGAGGCCGTACTATGCCTCACTGAGGACTCTTATAGCCCCCTTCTTCACACCTCTTTGTACAAGTTCCATGATCTTTTCTTCAATCACCTCTGATCTTTTCTTTACCAACTTGGACTTCTCTGCCGTCAACTACACCCACGCCCAGCCATATAAAGGTCCCTCGTTTTGGGAAGGACGATCTTATAGGCTAGCTTACTAAGATGTCTCTAATCAAGTTGCGCAGTTCTGATCATGTTATACTCACTGTGGGTATGTTTTTTCGCAGTCAGCCCCACTCCTGTTGTCTACTTTCAGAGGCTTGCCAAACTCGACCTTAGCTCTGCTAGGAGCCCTACCACATCCTAGCGATGCGGGAAATGTTATTATACCACGCTGACCGTGTGTGATTTTGTTGTTTTTACAGGAGCCTCTGCAGCTCGACATTCTACTTTGATTAAGAGAATTCTTGCAAATGTTAGGGAATTAACTGAGGCGATACAAATTCCTCAAGTGAGTAACCCCTACCATAATCCCGGTTGTTCTCTTTAGAATACAAACCATATTAACAATTTAGCCACAGGTCAATGAAAAGGTTTTGAGGAAGGTAATTGAGTGGTGTGAGCATCACGAGTGCGATCCTCCTATTCAAGATGATGATGGCTCCAGCTCTGATAGCCACAAGAAGTCTTTGGATGTCCCCGAGTGGGATAGAGTGTTTTTGGAAGTTGAGCAAGATATGTTCTTCGAGATAGTTCTAGTAGGTTTCCCCCTGTCTTGACCCTGAAGTAGCTCGTAAACACTCAATATTTTGTCTTGGTGCTAATTAATGGATGGGTCCTGCAAATCAGTGCGCCAACTACCTCGGTATCCAGCCCCTTCTGGACCTTTGTATTAAAGTAGTTGCAAACATGATCAAAGGGAAATCTCCGGAAGAGATTCGTAAAACCTTCAACCTTAGGGAAGACTTTACTCCAGATGAACTCGAGCAAGCGAAACAGGAGGACCAAAGGGCGGAGGAACTAGAAGCCTGCTCGGAATCTTTGGATACTGGCCGTCCTCGCTGGCGCCTGATGTAGCCACTAAATTGCCTCGTTTGGAGGCATACACTTTCACCTTTTAGTCTTACCTATAATGCAATAACAACAGACTGGTAAACTTTGACATGGGCCAATGTCTGATGAGGGAAACGAAGTAAAAGCAAAAATGTATGGGATGATGGGAGAAGCTGATTAATGTACTATGTCTTTTCTTTGCCATAGCTATTATTTCTATCCTACGCTGGTAGAAGCTTAGGAACTATGTCCTCGGTACGTGATGTTATATATATTCAAGAAGGGGTTTTTTATCGATTATTCTTTTACTCTCTTGACTAAGGTGTGAGCTGGCCCAGACTGTGTCAGCATCGCTTGGCCTAAGCCTTTATAATTCATGTCAATCGTATCGTTGTGCAGGGGGGTGTTGTTTGTTGTTATTCACCGGTGCGTTCCGCACAGTTGCTTAACTATTTCCTGTCATCTTACGTTACCTGCATTTCCTTTGTCTTTTTCGTTAAGATGATAAGAGGGGGTTCTACAAAATTTTAGCTGGTTAGTGGATTGACTCATCGATGAGCGGGTAAACTCGTCGGTAAGCGGGTAAACTCATCACTGAGCGGATAATTTCATCAGTGAGCGGGTAAACCTGTTGGTAAGAGGGTACGCTCCTTGGTAGGCTGTTAGACACAGTGGTGGTGTTTGTAGCGACTATAAGAAATGGGGCCAAAGTGAGTAGCATGGGGGCAGAGGGTGAGGAGATGTAGGAATAATCTCCTGTATTTAAAGGGCGCAGTTTCCGTACAAAGAGAGTGTAGAGATGATACTGAAAAATCAGACAAGAAGCAAGCCAGTTACACAAACATATCTTCCTATCATCCCCGCGATCTCTTCATAATTATTCTTTCATTTCTTTCTTTATTGTTGACCAGAAAATCTTGCCAAATGATCTGGTGAATTTAACCCTGGGCTGCATCCAGATTTGGCCTGGCTGTTGGGTGGCAGCCACCAAGAATGCCAATTACAGCAACCTAAACTTTCCAAAAAACTGTCATTGGCCTGTTTGAGCTCCAAGTTCTGATCTAGGTTATGATCAAGAATGCACACCAGAGACTTGTAACATGTGTACATGTTCCTACAACATGATACTATTGTTAGTGGTTAAGTTTCCTTTGTTAGTACTTTGCCTGTTGACCAGAATTCCGGCATTTGATTTACTTTGGTTTTGAGTTACTTGATTACTGTTATGATAAGTGCTGGAATGGTCATGTACCAGCAGAGAAGAGGCTGGAGGATTCCGGTAGGATGTCAGGATTCGGGTGAAGGTACAGCACTGGTAATGATCGGCATTGCAGGATTATCCTTACAGAAACCCAGTAAAGGAACTCATGTATTTAAGATGCCGCGCTCTTGATTAGCAAGAGAGCCAGACTTCGGAATGAGGCAGATTTAGGAATATACTTGGTTGAACAGTGACCTCTTGTTTCCCTCTAGTTCCCAGCTCTTGTATCTAGCTATTGATTAGGCTCCTTAGCCTGCTTCTCTTCTAAGTCTCCCTGAGACTTTTGCAATAGCTGGACTACCTCATAGTTCTATTGAATACAATGCACACGGGCTACTGCCTCTTACGAGACTGCAGAAGATCATCACCACTCTTTCTACATCCTCTCACTCAATGCAGTCAACCATATTTGTATTACTGGTAGATAACTCAAGGCCGGGGAGAGTATATCCAAGGGTATATTGGATAATGAAGTGCTGTCAGGAAGGCTTCATAATTATAATAATAATCGAGTAGTAATATAACTTGTTTTATTGATAAGTTCTCTTCTCTGTTGCTGGTTATATAATAGCTCAGGAGGGCCTCTTTTGTACTTATATCCCACGCAGGTTCTGCGGCTAGTACATCTAATCCACCTACTAACTAAGCACCTTACAACCAACCGCTCAACTAATATCTTCTCCTGTCCTAGTGCAAACACTCTTAGACCCAGAATTTATTTCCCAACTTGGTCTTTAGGATAAGAATAAGTTTGTCTTTGTAAGGGCGCCATTGACTCGACCAGTCAAAAGCTACCAATGCCCTTGCTATTTGAACTTAGTCTGGATTATGCAACCCCATTGCGAATTCTTCTAGTTATTACTTTGTATTGAAGTGATTAGTTCCAATATCAAACATAGTGTTCATTACAGGGCCTCTGGGGGCCCGAAAAATGCAGGCCCCCGCTCTTGGTCATGGCCCACCCCGGGCTCCTCCCCAAGTAGGCCCTGGCCGTTTTTTGCTGGTGCGGGGGGGTTGGGGAGGCCCCTAGAGGCCGGGCAGGGCAGGGGGGAGGAAAAAATAAAGGTTCCAGGCCATGTAAGGGCGGGGCCTCCATAAAGAAAACCCGCCCCACTCCGCCCTGTAACAAACACTAATTAAACATCCGTAACCAACATATAGGCATGACTGTGCTGTCTTCAAAAGATTTGGTAGGCTCAATGCTCCATTGCTTCTTTGATCGCCTACCGAGAATCTCCTTGCTGCTACATCTGCTTAACTCTCGTCTGAGTATAATGTATTTCTGCATTTGTGCGGTGATATGATAGGATTAGCTTAATTACCTCATAACTTCCTATTCAAGAGACTAATTTTATTTCTTTGACTTCTCTCGTATAGATGATGGTCCATTCTATTGGAGTAGGCCAAATGGCCTCAGTTGGCTTTTGTGTCTGGTCATGCAATGGATAGTCAAACCTATAACCCCGGTGCACATATGCCTAACAATTTACTCTATGTTCTGCCCATGAATTTTATTGAGACTGAACTGTATGCTTATTCCAGTGAATAAATCCTCGCTGCGGGAATATCAGAAGCGGTATCTCTTATTCAAATAATACCTTCAATAGACACCTGGTATAGAAAACACCAAAAGAAGGATAAGAGGAATAGAATAACAGCCTCAGGGTGGGAATGTATCCAATACAAATAAGAATTATCCTGAGTGATATTGAATCACTTCCTAATCCTCTCAATCCAACCTGAATACCTCATAAATTTGCTTTTCCCTTGTACAAGAAATTTCCTCTTATTGGATTATGGGTTCAAGAGACTCATGTTGCCAACCGGCATTGTTTCTCTCCATTGTAGTAATTAGTCTCAAATTCCATTCAAGTGCTTTATTGCTCACAAGTTTAAAGAAAAAGTAGAGCCAACAGATGGTATTGCCAACAGTTCTGACTTCACTAGTCATTTTGGCCATTATATACCAGCAGATATTTAGTAGTATAAAGGTTACTGTTCATGTGCACTGGCAAACCAGACAGATAGTTTACAGTGTTATCAGTATTTCCAACTTCTATGAGGCATTCGGATTTTCCCTAATTGGATCGCCAAAGGAATGCTACTAGTTATTATGGCAATGACAGGCCTCCTATTATCTGGTACCCTAGACAAGATAATCTCAAATTCATGATGTGGGAATGGTAGTACAACCCGCTTTGCATTAGGTATCTTCACATTTTTTCCTAGAATAAATCTCAGACCTACATTCATGATTTAATATTGCTGTCAAGAAACTTACAAGACTTTTTTAGCCTAACTCTTTTGGCTACTAGAACCTCTGTGATTACAGTATATCATAGCTGTTCAAGCACTTTGATAGTTTTAGCTTATACTATATATCTACATGGATTAACAAAAGCCTCATGTTTACACCTAAAATATGATTGTTCAAAATTACATACTTATGATATTGCAATGTATCGTGAAACCTGAATGGGAAAGCTCTTCCTATGATACATCTGATTGTAACCTGTATGGGCCGGAGCCTAGACAGGTGTTTAATAGAGATCATGGTAGGCTCACTGAGTATTATGATAGTAACTAAGTGCAATTCCTAACAGAGGCTTTGAGGTGATTGCAAACAATTGAAGTTTTTAAGATCACAATAAAGAAGTAACTGTTCAATTTAGTATATCCAAAATACTGTCTGTAGAAGTCTGTCATTCTAAAGTCAGACTTTATCTGTTTTTAAATACATGATTTCTGCCATTTTGGTCTAAATAAACTTAAGTATCAAATGATACTTGAAACAAAACATAAAACATACTAAGCATCAAATGCTACTAAAAATAAAACATAAAACATACTAAGTATCAAGTATCAAACAATACTTAACGCAAAACTTAAAATAAAACTTACAACATACTAAGTATTAAACTATACTTAGATCAAAATAGGCTCTAATATCCATACCAGTTACACTAATGACACATGAACAAAATTTACCTTAAGAATCAAGGAATTCTGGAATGCCTTGACTAGGATTGGATCTTGAAATTTGGCTGATGTGCTGTCTAACAGGATATAAAAACTTGTTTTTAAGAGACTCCAGCATACCTGGCAAGCCTGTTACCATAAAAGAGCAGTTATTTACAGGCTTAACTTATAATTCCTACTTATTTCTAGAATTCCATAAAATACAATTGGGGAGATTTCAACACCTCTCTGGTCAAGGTTTATGAAATATATCAGTTCTATCTTTATCAGCCTTAACTAATTGCTAGGTGTCATAGAAAGGAAACTGATTAATAAATGTCGGCCTTTACTTAGCTGCTCCTAGTGGAACACCTTGCAGTAAACAAAAACTTACTTAGCAGGCTACTCATAAGCTATCTGCCTGCTTTATAAATCTCCAGATTTACTGTTACCTCAATTCTTATGATTTCGAGTTTACTGTACAAGGTTATGGCTGACTTTAATATAACGATAGACCGGATCATTGTCAGGCAAATCATAGGGGATTTGCTAGAGCCTGACCTTATTCAGAGAACTTTATGGCTAAATAATTGGTAAAACTAGTAGACTGTGATTGCATTACCAAAGAATAATCAATTTTGGCTTCTGCTTGATCACAGTTGATTATAGTCAACCATGATCAAGTAGGGTTTATTTCAGGTGGAATTGACTATGATCAAACCTTTCCCTTAGAGATGGCTGTTGAATGGTAATTCCTCTTTTCTGTTTATGGTTCAGCTATTAAACAACTCTGCTATTTATGTCTAGTAGAAAATTTATAATTAGCGTCTTGTCAATTAGGCTTTTCACCAAATACGATTCTTGCCCCACAGTCTACTCAAGGTATTGAACACATTAGTGACAATACTAGAGAAATAGGCACTCTTAGCCCTACTATGTGTATTTAATACAGCATCTGCTACTTGCTATAGAGCAGAAGATGATAACAGAAATGTCATTTTCTTCTAAATTTGCAACTGTGTTGAAGAATAAATAATAGGATGTTGGTGTGAGTAGAAAAGCCTACCAAATCAGAAAAGAAAAATGCTTCATGTTGGCCGACTACGAATAGTCATAGGTCTGCAAGAACGGAGGAGAGTTAGGGAGATGTAGCTGCAAGGTCATCTCGCTAGGCAAATCAAAGAAGTGATGGAGCACTTAGCCTACAAACTCTACATGAAGATAATGCAGTCATGCCTCTGCATTGTCACCATCGTCTGGGATCGAGATTGATCACCTCGGTAGGAGAGGAACGACTGGTATGTTCGCATCTGGGTTGCATACTCAGACTAAGTTCATATGGCAATGGCATCATTAACGTCCAACTGGCGGAGTCTTGCACACCCTTAGGAAGACGGAGTTAAAATAAGCTGAATGACCAGAAGCGGAGAAGTATTCAGGGTCTACGAGTGTTCACACTCAGGATTGATAAGACGAAAGACTAGTAGTTGTTCCAGAGGTACTTAGTTAGTATAGGTATTAGATGTACCAGCTGCAGAAACTCACGCGGGATATAAATATAAGAGTTTCTCCCCAGCTATTAGACAAGCAGCAACAGAGAAGAGATCTTATCAATAAAACAAGTTATTATCTATACTTCATACTCTTAGTAGTTTTAGCGAACTGAGTATTAGCGAATATTATTGCAAAGCCTTCCTGACATTACTCCGTTATTGTATACCTTAACACTTAACCATACTCTACCGAGCTCTGAGTTGGTTACCCGTAACACATTGGTCCTATTCTACTAGAATGAACTCTTACCTACATGCCAGTGAGGTAAGTCAAAGGAATAAAATTTGATGGTTGGATAAAAAGATATGAGGCAATCAAGTTAATAATATTAAATACCTGCACAGATGCAAAGAATGCAGCACCTGCATATGAGTTAAGAAAATGTAGCTAGAAGGAGACTCTCACTAGGCAATCAAAGACAAGGTGCAGTTCTAAGCTGACAAACACCTGTGAAGAGAATGTGGTCATCCCTATACCTTGGTTACCAACATTTGATATTAAAACTGATCTCTTCAATATAAAGAAAGAACTAGAAGGATTTGCAATAGGGTGGCATAATTTGGACTAAGTTCACTTAGCAATAGTATCGGTTGCTTTTGACTAACGTAGTTCAAGACATCCTTAGGAATAGGAAGTCAATCTTAGCCTGAGGACTGGGAGTGGAAATAGTTTTCAGAGCCCAGGAGTGTTTGTTGTTAGGGAGATACTTGGTTAGTATAGGGATTAGAAGTACTAGTCACAGAAACTCCTGTAGAATATTAATATATATGTGCCTTCCAAGCTATTGAAACAACCTGCAGAGGAGAAGAGATCTTATCAATATAACTAATTATCATACTTTGGATTATTATTTATATTTATGATCCTACCTGACATTACTCACTTATTAAATACCTTTCAATCTTTAGTTATACTTTACTGAACTTAAGTTATCTACCAATAATACATATTAGATTGTGTTTGTATTTACAGATAACATTATGAAACTTGTGTGATTGATATCTATATATCCAAGTAGTGAATGATCATGATCTAGCACAAAAGCCATCAGGTAAGAGCAAATTGTATTAATCATATATGCTAATCACCCCATTAAGTGCAGACTACTTCTCCTCTACTGTCCTTGATCAAGGTGTCAGTAACTCCTCGGAGGAGGTTGTGATTTGTCTTTATACTTTTAAAAAATACCAGATTGGACAAGGGAAAGGTGCTGCCATGGATAGTAGTAAATAAATAGCTACAAGTGAGAGTGCCACTGAAGGGGAATACAAACCAATTCAACCTAATACTCATTTCAGAACAAAGCTTAATTGAAGCAGGCTACATGAGCATAATACAACCACCTTGATGGCTGCTGAGAAAATGCTTATTTTAGTTAGAGGTAACTCAAGGCCTCTTACAATCTGGACCTCTCTGCAAGCTTTTATTATATTTGTTGCAGGTATCTAGTTGTTAGCAGTACACAAACTCGTTTTCTAGGTTACTCTACTAAATCTGAATATATTAATGGACAGGTTTAGCCTTCAAGATATTTATATAATGAGGCTGTGTTAGAAATTGTTATTGATTAAGTATTAATATCTACTATAATTTAAATAATACACAGTGATTCCAAGAGGCCAGTCCAGACTATGGCCCAGGCAATGGGTCTGCAGTATGGCTAGTCTGGTGTTGTTTCTGAAAAGTCTGGGTCAGTCAGACGGAAATTCTTACCCACTGCCAAAGCCCAGGAGTGCCCAGGCAACTACCAGGTCGAATCTTGGAAGAGCTCTGGTCAGAGCAACCAGATGCCCAGGCAAAGCCACTAGGTGCACGAGTAAAGCCTGCAGATACTCAAATAAAGCTACCAGGTACCTAGAAAAAGGCTACTAATGCATAGGCAAAATTACTAGATGTACAAGAGTGTGTTAAGATCGCTCCTTGATCTCTCTTATCTTCTTAGACTCTTAACAGGCGGCGATTCTTTATCTTATAGTTATCGTATACCATTCTCAAAAGTCGCGTTCAACTCTTAAGTCTTATAGTATTGACTATATTGTTTCGAGAATAGGAGTAGTTTCAGTTAAAAAGTAAAGATCTTTATATTCGTAAAGTTATAGATAAGAAATAACTTAGCTGGTTGTGTGAAGAGCTATCTACCTCGTCCTTCGTCCTCCTTATATAGCCTTCCCACAACTCGCTTACAAATCAAACATAACCACTATGAGTCACAACTGTGACTCATACATTCGTGTAACATCATATGACTCAAACAAGTCATTACGCAATAACAATATAACTATGAGTCGCAACTGTGACTCATGTGAAAACATAACATCATATGACTCTAAATGAGTCATTCACGTAACCATAACATATGACTCACAACTGTGAGTCATGTAAAACCTCATATGACCTCTGAACAGGTCATGCGCGTAAAATCATTAACATAAAACCATATAACAAAGGAAACCCTATGACTCGTACCTGAGTCCCTGTGAGAAACCAGCTAAGTCAGTATAGAATCGTGACAGAGTGTAGATGATTTTTACCAATAACATACATGCTTTATGTTTTTAATTTCTGTTGGAGTAAGAATAAAGGCATTGTGCTTACAGTACTATAGCATTCACTAAAGATACCTCAATGGCATCCGAGAATCAACCCTTTCCTAGCCCATATTCATACTATTTCGCCTTACAAGAATATTACAAAAATATTACAAATGCGAAAGGAAATCTGCCTGAAACAAAGTTAAAGCTGCCTGGTACCTAGTCAAAACCTGCAGATGCTCAGATAAAACTATCAGATGCTCAGACAATGCCCACAGATACTTAGATAAAACCGCCAAACGCCCTGGCTAGTTTGGGCATTTTTTTTGTAAAAGCTGCTTTGCCACAGTCCAGCGAGGTCATTCTTACAAAAGCTGGGTCAATCGGGCCTTCCCCAAAGCCTGACGGACCGGCCGCTTGGGTTCACTGATAATGCATAATAATCGGCCTTAATTACATTACTTTATTACAACTTGGTACAATAACTGATAGGAGGTTTGGTGGGTTGGTGATAAAAAATATCAAAGCTTGTAGAATGAGTTGATAATCTAGAAAAACTTGAAAGCTACAGCTTTAATTCAAATATGTTAAATTAGTTGAAGATAGAAAAATAGCTGATTGGGTTAACTTGAAGTGTATATTTTTCAAGATTATTATAAAGGATGATAGGAAACACTTTCCTGTAGCTTATTGATATGATAGTACTTCAATCTATCCTATCTTATATTATAGAACAGATAATAATTTCAAGTAGTAACTTAGTACTTGCCTATTTGTTTCTATTCTTTCTTGGTAATATGAACCAAGAGCTGATTGAATAATAAGATTTCTAGACCATTTAATATATCTTGGGAACTTTACTCATATATTAATGCTTATTAATTCTGGTTCAATTGAGGTATTAACTAATTTATTCCTATAGAGAAAAAGATATTGGAACAGATTTCAGGGAGAAAAGTAGATTATACTTTGCAAGTTATATAATAAGAAATAACCTAAATGGTAGCACTGGCATTGAGAACTGGCTCCAACATTCTATTATCTTGCTTATTAAACTTTAATTCATTTCACTAGTGGTATACAAATTCAAATATTAGGAAAGAGTGATGCTTGCAACTTATTCACTTGTATAATATGATAAGATTATAATACATTACTGTGATATAATAATAAAAGTTTTGTAAATAGAAATCATAACTTTTATAAGAACGTAATATGTTATTATTCATGCCATGTTCTTTGTACAATGATAATATAGGAATTATAATTATACGTTATATAAAACTCTGGAGTCAGCTTTTAAGAAGTCAGAAATACTTTTTTAACCACGACAATCACTAACTTCAAGCCAGGGTTGTGAAGTCTAAATCTAGTCTTGATTAATGAACATTTTCATTACAAGTAATTGGAACTATAATAGAGTAAGTTGAAGGAAGATATAAACCGTTTTGTATTACGATTTACTAGAATAATTTCATACTAGATGGAGTAATCTAAAAGATATAATAAAAATATTGTCATTATAATAGGTTTCTAGAGTTATGTTAGTATTACTTCTTAAAGCCAAAGTTGATACATACTCTATCCTGCTCAACTATGTACTTCCTATTTAAATATATTGTATTAGGGAAATATTAGTATGTTATAGTTGAATATTTAGACTATAAAAGATTATTACCAACTTCAGGTATTCTAAGATCGTAAGATATTTGTTATAAGAAGATAACTTACTTTTATTATATTTCCTTTTCTCAATATTCATCCAGTACTCTCATACTCTCACAACAGCCATAAAAAAATATAAATTTCAGAAGAATAGGAAATCTTACCAAATACTGACAATAAATAAACACTTTAGTTGTTTGCAGGTATTTTGGTAGAAGGAACTAGTCAACTACCGAAGTAGGTCATTAACTGTTTCAATAGTAACAAAGTTAATCCAAAATTTTGAGTAGTAATAGGTTAGCGCTTTTATTTTTGTGACCAGTTTATTCCACTATATTGATATAATTAGTTTTTAATGTTAAACTAGAAGAAATAGTAGTTGTTATGAGAGTATGAGAGATTGCTGGTACTGTGAATATGTATGAGAGAGAGGAAGTAAATAAAGTAAAACTAGTAGCTTTTATAGAAGAAGATACTAGTACAAGTATGAGGCTTCCTTGTTATCAGATTTTTCTATTAAAGTTTAGTAATAGTTGATGTGACTGTCTTCTGTTATATTAAGCATTCTAAATAGCCAGATTGTTTTCTTAGTGCTGTTGGGAAACAGGAAATAGAATATTTCTACCACTAGTTAGGGGTATTTTGGAGTGTAAATTTTATTTGGTTTAAATATGAAGTGACTACTACCTTTCCTCAAAGAACTAATAGGTTTTATTTGTTCGGTAGAAAAACCTTTTACTTGTGCCAAGGTTGTAGCTCAACAGCCACAATCCCCGGTTGATTGCAAGCTCACGAATCTGGAGCACTCCAGAGGAGTTCCTGCCATCTTAGCAATAATTTCATACGCAATAATAAATATTATTATGTTTTAATTAAATTATAGTATAATAAACATTTACCACTCAGTTTAACTTATAATTACTCTGTGCCACTATAGTTTATACTGTAATCAACTCCTGCCCTTATAGTTGTAGTGATAAGCTAGCTAATATAGTAAATCTGCTGTCAATTAATACTGTAAAATAATATTATCATTCACTGTAGATTATAATGGTCTTTTACCATAGTAGTATATACTGGAATTGATATCTACCATTGTAGTCTCTTGTGTATTAAATCTTAAATATAGTAACTTAAACTATATTATAAAGTTAGAACCACTAACAAATCAGCTATAAGAATTTTAAATGATTTTATATTACAATTGACTACTCTCTTCACAACAAAACTATATTATCACTGACTCTCACTTAATGGTAATATTCATATACACTAAGGTCAAATGAGCCTTATAAAGTAGTTGAATTACCAATCCAAGTAGCTATTAAAGTTTTATTATCATTTAAAATAGCTCACTGTTATTTCATAGTAAAAATCAAATTATAATAATTTTTATTGTTGAGCATGAAATTATTGTTACGATGGCGGGCACTCCTCTGCAGTGCCCCGGGTTTGTAAGCTTGCGATCAACTGGGGATTGTGGCTCGTGAGCTACAACCTTGGTACGAGTATATAAAACCTTTTTCTTTTTACAAAATATTCATATTATAAGCTACTAGTATCTTGATAGTATATATTTTGATTATCAAATATGTGCATATTATTATAAAACTTAGCTAGAATTTTGAGTGAGACAATCTTTTTAGGGTTTATATCAACTAATGTACAGGACTTCCCATGACCATGAGAATTAACTACTCGTGCCAAGATTGTAGCTCACAAGCCACAACCCCAGGTTAATCGCAAGCTCACAAACCTGGAGTGTTGCCGAGGGGTGCCTGCCATCTTAACAATAATTCCATACTCAACAATAAATATTATTATATTTTAATTCCATTATACTGTAATAAACATTTACTATTCAGTTCAACTTATAAATACTTTTTACTATTGTAGTTCATAATGTAATCAACTCCTGCACTTGTGGTTGTAGTAATAAGCCAACTAGTATAGTAAATTTGTTGTCAATTAACACTGTGAAATAATATTACCATTCACTGTAGATTACTATATTCTTTTGCTATTGTAGTATATACCTTGATTGATATTTACTCTTGTAGTCTCTTATATATTTAGTCTTGGATATAGTAACTTTGGCTATATTATAAAGTTAGAACAACTGGTAAATCAGCTCTAAGAATTTTAAACAATTTTATGTTACAATTGACTACTTTCTTCACAACAACAAAACTATATTATCATTAACTTCTACTTGAAATAGGGCAATATCCAAATAAACCGAGGCCCTACAAGCCTTATGAAGGATGTGAATTACTAATCTAGGAAGCTACCAAGGTTTTATTATTACATAAAACAGCTCAGTTGTATTTCATAGCAAAAAATTCAAAATATAATATTTATTGTTGAGTATGAAATTATTATTGAGATGGCAGGCACTCCTCAGGAGTGCTCCTGATTTTTGAGCTTGCGATTAACCGGGGGTTGTGACTGGTGAGCCACAACCTTGGCACGAGTAATTCTCTATTATGACTGGTTTACTCTTTTGTGTTATCCAGTCTATAATAAATTCAGTAAAATAAGAAGATAAAGTGTTCAAGTTGAAAGGATTTTGATTGACATATTGTTTGACCTGTTACAAATATGATGATATTTTTACTTCTCCTAAGTATTTCCATGGGAAGTAGGATAAATTACATATGATGTATTTAGTAAATACCGTCATACTATAGTATTTCTAAATTATAAAATATGGTTCTTTTATTAGATATTATATAAAAACCAGGCAGTACTAGGATATAGTGGGTAATCTTATACAGAGAACTCAGGGTACAATTATTACCTATAAGGAAATAAGAATTTAAGTTAGAAATAATCTACTTAGTAGATTTAAGTAATAAAGAATATAATAAAATTCTAGTTATATATTATAATAAAAAGATTTTATTTTAAAAATCAAAGAAATATAAATATATGGTTTCCCTCATATAAATGGATTAACAGCAAGTTGCTACTCACAGAGTATTTAAAATTAATAGTTTTAGCTTATTATATTTAGTAAGTATAATAACTTGAACTAAGTACATAGTTCAAAGGTTTGAAAATTAGCTATGTCATAGTACCTATCTATTCAAAATCTGTACTAATAATTACCATAATTTGAAGTAGTTGTATAAGCAGTAATCATAAGTGAAAAGAAGGGCCCCTTGGGAACTTAATGAAGTTTTTAATTACAACTCGGTTAAAACCATATATTTTATACTTTTATCTGCTTTCTTATAACTCAGAACAATAAAGAATAGTTTACTCATATAGTTAAGATACTTAAGTGTAACAGGCAGTAGCCTGTGTGCATTGTATTCAATAAAGTAAAGTGGTACTAGTAGTCCAGCTATTGTTAAGGCCTGAGGGAGACTAGGAAGAGAAGCAGGCTAACGAGTTTGATTACTAGCCAGGTACAAGAGCTGAGAACTAGAGGGAAACAAGAGATCCCTCTTCAACCAAGTAAATTCCTGAATCTGCATCTGTCCGAAGCCAGGCTCCCTTGCTAATCAATCGAGCAGCAACTTAAATACATGAGTTCCCCCACTGGGTTTCTCTAAGTATAATCCTGTAATGCTGATCATCACTAGTGCTTTATCTTCACCATTCAAGTAGAACGGGAGGTAGATGGGAGAAGTAAGAGGAGGCTGAGTAGAGAGTTGGGGATACAGTTTGACATTGAAGCGGTTAGCGGTAAAAGAGTGGTGATGGGATTGAAAATTGATGGTATGTTGTAGGAGAGAGGGATTGGTGGAGTGACTGCCGCTTTTGAAGAGGAGGATTTTGTTGTTAGTGAGGGTAGACATTGGTTGATGGATGCAGAAGAGGTAGATAAGAGAAAGAAGCTTAGCAAAACGTCATCTATGTTGGTAGTTTTTGTTAGAGGATTAGAGGAAGCAAGGGGGTTGATGAAGTGTGGGTTGTGGCTGAGTGGCCGTAACGACCCTGCTGGATCTTACAGTAGACTTAGTGCTATCCCATGCCGGAGCCCAGAAGGGTTACGGTTAGGCTAGTCAAGTAACTCTATCAAAAGGGTAACCATGTGGACTAAGTAAATGGTAATGCTTAGACTGCAAACAAGAAAAGGTATACCGGGTAGGTAGGGAAAGTCTACGCTGCGAGTTCGGAAGGTCTCCGGGAGTTCCGGCAAGTTATCCTACCTAAGGCTGGTAGTTACCCTACCTTAGGGAGTATAGTTACCCTACCTTGGCAAAGAGATTACCCTACTACTGGATAGAAGTTACCCTACCTTGAGCGTAAAAGGTCACGCGAAGTTTCGGGAAAGGTAATAGGATTGTTTGTTACGCGAGATTATATGGGAGGTTCGAATCTGGGCTCAATGAGGTATTCCGTTGTTAGGCTACGAACCGAAGAAAATCTTGCATTGGGCGAACATTGAGGAATCTGAGTCCAACACCCACCTCTGGCCCCGATGAACAGACAATGAGTCATTGGCCAACTGTAGGGAACTTGCTGGTTTTACTAGTAAAAGCCTATGATTGAAGACGGCGGTGTAATACCGTATAAGTTATCACCGTCCATCCGACTGGAAGCTGTTCGCAGGATATATGAGGGGGCATGGGGCGACCGAATGGTTACACGAGAAATGATTCTCGAGTGCATACACCACTGATCCTTATAAGCCTACGGTGGTAGGTATCGAAGGTATACCGGAAGCCGGCAAGGCCTCCAGTTAAGTGGTAGACCGTCGACTCTCGTATGTCTTCGAAGCACTGTAAGATATCTGGAGGTTGTTAGCGAGCTCTAGATCGCAGTAGTCTTATGTTGATTGAGGTGTTTATCGTCAGTGGCTACGGGTAGCACCTGTATAAGCTAATGGCTTAAGTGTCTCATCACAGCAGTTCGTAGACCAAGCTATGTGTCGAAGACATTAGAAGACAATAGACTTGTCAAAGGTAATGGCACCATTGAATGGTTGTCTACGAGACTTGCATAGACGAATACGAATGGGACAGTGAGTTTGATAATAGACTAGCTTATCAGTAACCTCTTAGTTCGCCACTAACAGGACAGCGATATGAAGAGTTTTTCTCCTGCAGTTGATTGCGTGTGTCAGGATACTGCATAAACACTTCACGTTGGATAATGAACTAGCAGAGCCGGCTGTCATTCGGCAGAATGTTAGCCCGAGGCCCAGAGGAGATGGGCATGCTCGCGATGGTGGTGAGCTTAGGAGTAATGGAGAGGAGCTGGCAATAAAGTTCTACTTAAGAATATGCGAGACCTCTTCTCCTAAGACGATCAACTATCCTCTCGAGAACTTATTGAGTAAAGCTGCGGCTTAACGATATTAAGTTTTCCTGTTAAGGTTTTCTCTCTTACATATTTGTTCTTTACATTATGTATGAAGAAATCTTCGATACGCCCACATCCTTGGGATCCATCTTCTCACAGGGAGCCCCCGTTACACTATATTGTTAAGCGAACTTTTCGTTTAACTCATTCTTTCCTGATTAATTGATTAACGATTGTTGAAATAATCTTCCGAGTACGAGTCGCTAGTCTGGTACAAGAAGCATCAGTTGGAAAGGAAGATGTCTGCCAACCTTGGTAGTGTTGACCATGCTGCGCAGCAGGCCCATGACCTCCATTTACGAGTGTTGGTTTTCGCGGTCCTACGTGGTCTTGAATGGCCTGCTATGCCCGCACTTATTGAGGCGGCGCCGATTGACGTTCCCGAAGAATGTTGCGATGTTGTGGTTGCCGACCAAGGTCGTTTATTTCATTCCTTCACACAGACCCCTCTTAAGGCTGGATCTACTGCTGATTGCCCAGAGGAGTTCACGTTCGCATAGTTTACCCGACAGTTCATCGAGCCTTACATTCTTCATGAAGTAGGCTAACAGATCAAAGTGGCGGAAACTCAGCTGTGATAATGGAACGATGAATCTCAGCGAATCTTCCTGCAAGAAATCGTTGATGCGGCAGCCAACTGGATGCGAGGACAACAGACCTGCTTCAAGCAACTGGTTGTCAACCAGCAAGCCATTAACAATAGGGTCCATGCCTTAGAGCGGGCAGTCAAGGAAGGTCACCAGATAAATGCGCAAAACGATGTCATCATGACAGTCGCACCTCCGATGCCGAAGGAACCTAGGCTACACTTCGCGGAACTTTTGACGCAAATTCTGCAGGACCCGGAATATCACGGGATGTTAACGGAGGCAGGGGTAGTTTTCGCCTCAGGCCAGAGCCAAAGGGCACTCTCGGCTGCGCCCTCACTTCACCCCTTTGTTGAGCAAGTAGCCGTAGCTTTGTCGTTGACCAGGACTATGAAAAGCTCCACCCGAACTCCCAGTCCGGGTACGTGTTCAAAGCCCTCCGGAGTCGCGAAACAGGGAAATAATTCGCCCACAACTATTGGTAATGCACCGAAGCCACTTGCTCCAAAGACGAACCCTACTGTCCAAGTTATTCCCCCCCCAGCTCCTGCAAGTAATGATGCACCATCACCGATTACACCGAAGCCCACATGGGCACCTCCACCACTGACTCCTGCAGCACCAGTCAAGCCAATCGGAGTGGGCCTGTTCGGCTTGACGGGCGCGGCTCTGTTCCCTCCACCACATTCGGTAAAGGTATATCCGGCCTTTACTCCGGAGCGACCACACACCTCCGGTGGCTTTGCTGGTTTTCGGCAAGCAACACCAAGGACATGTCCACGTGAATGTCAATGTCGCATAGACCACCTCTCGCCGGAGGGTCGTGTTCGGTATCTGCATCACTTTACTTGTACCAGGTATCGTGATAAGCCTGTAGTACGCCCAGATCATTCTTCAGAAACTCCAGCACCTCAGCCCCCGGCCACATCTTCTCAACCAAGACCACCCAAGTGTCGGTTTTGTAGCCGAAGAGGACATGTGGGACCACCGAGAGATCCCGATTCTTGCGAGGTCTTCGTGGAATATCTGTTGGGTTTATGTATGGGAACGGGGAACGATACGCCTAGTACCCCGATACCTCCTCCTCCACCCGAGAACCCTGAACAACCTCCAGGGGGTAACACCCAAGCTGGAGATCACGGGGGTGATGAGGAATCCTTGGATCAATATAATCGCCCCGTGGAGACCCACAGTAGAAATACTGGTGGCAATGGTGGTGGGAATGCTGCCCCACCTGGTGGAAACGTCGGCGCAGGGGAAATCCGCGTGATTCCAGTTCCTTCAATAGCTCTGACGATGATGCCGACTTCCTACCTGATCTTACCCCATTCATGGGACAGCAAAAGTCCAACTGGAATGAGGCCAAGAATAGGAGATATGACCGTCGGTTGGCTAGGTTAGCTGCCTTCCTTGGAAGAAAGAGTTGGCAATTCTCTTGTAACAACTGTGGGCCCTCTGCTTCGGCAAGGCCCAAGAAGCCAGAAAAGTTAAGTAACATAACGGCTTTTACAGGAGACACTTCCGACACTAAACGGTTTCTCATGGACGTCGAAGTTCAATTCACTTATTTCAAGAAGTCCTGTTTGGATGATATTGATATGATTGGCTTGGTCGTTCCACTCTTGGAGAATGCAGCCAAGAACTGGTATTAGCTATCCATCGTTACATCAGTGAGGATGAAGCAATGCGGATAGGTATCATCTTCAACCCTGACGATGAGCTGCGAACCTGGGCAGGATTCTGCGCTCGGCTTGAAATCAGTTTTGGTGGGCATGAAGATCGTGATTGCAACCTTGTTGAATGGATGTGTTTGTCTATGAAGCCTGGGAAGGTTGACAAGTACCTCGATAAAGTGGTTGACCTTGCGGCTAGCCTCGAATACACCGATTCAAAGCAAATAATAGATAAGGTTTGGATAGGGATCACTTCTGAGTTGCGAAATGCATGGGCGTTAAAGCAACCACATCCTACCGAAGCCGGGGCATATATCGATCTACTTCGTAAAGTTGGCCATACCCTTCAAGACAACGCTAACTTTGGTGACACAGTTGCCAAAGACCATGGCGGCTCAAGCAATGACAAGGCTAGCAATAGGGGCTCTTCTTCAAAGAAGCAGTGGAAAAAGGAGAAGGGTTCTGGTAAGTCAAAATCCCGACTCTCCCAGACAAATAAGTCCCCTAAGGTTGGAGAATCCGCCTATGCCATCACTCATAAGACCATTCCGGATAACCTAACTGAAAAACGGCCCAAGTCTGGACAGTGCTCTAAATGTGGGCAGCCTGGCCCCTTCTGGCGGAAATGCACCTGGTCTTCCACTGTTGTTCAGTCTGCAAAGGGAAAAAATAAGCTGTCGGCTAACGAGGCAAGGCTTCAAGAGGCACAGGCTAGCAAAGTTAAACGCATTGAAGCTGCTCCTTCTTCAGCTGGCAATAAGAAACTCCTCGAAGTACGTCCAATCTCCCCACAGATTATGGAGGTTGATACGGCGGAATTAGACTAAGGTAAGTTTGTCATCAAAGGGCAAACGAAAATTACAAGAAACTTATGAGCCTCTAGATGAAGGAAGGGGCTGATCATTGGATTACTGGGAACAAGGCGAGAATCCAGGAGGAGTCTTGGTTATGTTAGATGTTCTGGGTCACATTTCTTTATTTCTTTTGTCATGGGTTTTCCTTTCGAATCAAGGTTATTGGTTTTCCGGATAGGTTCGTGGTGCTAGGCGAGCTTCCATGGTTATGTATTGTCTTTGTTCTTAAAAGTTTACTACGTCAAGCCGGACTTGATTAAGCAATCAAAGTTGATTTCCAGTTTACCTGAGAAGGGTTTAATACCCGAAATCATGCAGGCATGATAGTAAACATTTCTAGCCATTTATATTATTATTGAATTTTCACGACCCATTGTGGCTGTCCTTGTCTCAAAAGGCAAGGGATACTACCATCAAAATGGCTAATGAGTTGAGACCTACAAAGCGATTGAGGGTACAAGACCCTACAAAACATACTAAGTCTATCCGTGTTAAGGTACGACTTCAATGGAAACTTGGAGCAAGGAAGAGTACTGCAGAGGCTACACTCTTACTCGATAGCGGTGCTACAGGCCCAGTCCTTAGTACTTGCTGGGTTAAGGAAACCCAGATGCCACGTGTGCGGCGAATGGTATCTTGTCCAATCTCAGATGCTAGTGGAAATCACATACCCGGATCAGGTATCCACTACACCAAGGAGGTGAAAATGCGTATTGGAGACCACGTGAATAAGATGCAATTTGAAGTCGCTGACATGAGTAACTCAAAGTTTGATGGATACTTACGGATATCATGGTTACAAGACCATAATTCAGATATTGACTAGAAACAAGGTATTCTGACGTGGAGATCAGAATATTGCAAGGCACATTGTTTAGGTCCCAAAAGACGTCTACAATTTATAACCGAAGAGGAAATGTTAGCCGAAGATGCTAGTTCAATTTACCTCTTAGGGATGGCACAGTTCACAGATGAGGACGGGGGAGATATTAGGCTGAAGCTCCTGCCTGAGTATAAGGACTTTGGGAATATCTTCGGCCAACAGCGGATTGAATTGTTGCCGGAGCATTCGAAGTATGATCACAAGATCGAGATACATCCAGATACAACTCCACCATTTGGTCCGATTTATCCTTTATCAGTGAAGGAGCTTAAGATCCTCCATGTGTATCTTGATAAGATGCTACCTACGGGAAAGATAAGGAGGTCTAGCTCTCCTGCCGCTGCGCCTATCCTTTTCGTACCAAAGCCAGATGGTACATTACGGTTATATATAGACTACCACGGGCTAAACAAGATAACGGTAAAGAACAGATACCCTCTACTGTTAATGAATGAGCTCCGAGATAGACTCGGGAAATCACAGGTGTTCACTAAGTTAGACCTCATGAGTGGATACTACCTTCTGCGAATGGCGGAAGGAGAGGAATGGAAGACAGCATTCTGATGCCGGTATGGATTATATGAATATACCGTGATGCCTTTTGGCTTATGCAACGCTCCGGCAACTTTCCAAGGCATGATCAATGAGGTCTTCAGGGACCTATTAGACGAAGGCGTCATCGCCTATATGGATGATATATTGATCTACTCTGCGACAATGGAGGAATATGTCTCCCTAGTCCGTAGGGTAATGGAAAGGCTTAGCAAAGCGCGCTTATGCGTTAGCATAAAGAAATCGACCTTCCATCAGAGAGAGGTTGAATTTCTCGGATATAAGATATCTGATCGCGGAATATCCGTGACCGAGGCAAAGGTGGCCGAACTTAAGAAATGGCTACCACCCAATAGGGTCCTTGAGGTCAAGAGCATTATGGGGTTTGCCAACTTCTACCATAGGTTTATCGAAGGTTTCAGCAAGATTGCAAAACCTCTCACCGCACTGACAAAGAAGGATATCAAATTCCATTGGACACCAGCATGTCCGGAGGCCTTTGATTTTTTGAAAGAAAAATTTACAACAGGGCATATATTAGTACACTTTGACCCTGAATGTCAGACAAAGCTGGAGACTGACGCTAGTGACTTTGCTTTAGGGGCCATACTGTCCCAACTGTGTGAGGACGATAAATGGCATCCCGTAGCCTCTCATAGTAGAAAGTTCTGCCGGGCGGAAATAAATTACGATGTCCATGATAAGGAAATGACTGCGATCGTGGCAGCATTCAAGGAATGGGATCATTTACTACGGTCGGTAGCGGATCAGATTACCATCTACACTGATCATAAGTACTTGGAATATTTTAACAGTACCAAGATTCTACACCGTAGGCAACATCGCTGGGCAGAGTACTTACAACCTTTCAACTTCCGGGTGGTATACTGTGAAGGAAGGTTGAATGAAAAGGCTGATGCACTGTCTAGGCGTAGGGACTACTGCCTTGAAGGTGGGGGTAATTCTCAATCAAATTCTATGCAAAGCTGTTTTCACCATGGGCAATGGGTAGTTCAACGGGAACGGGACATCTTGCAACCACAGCTGTTGCAGGCGTGCCAAGGATTCCGTTTACGATCCACATTCCTAGAGTGACTCAAGCAGGTTGCATCAAGAGACACGGAATACCTGAAGATCCTTGATTCGGTTAAGGAAGAAATCAAGGGGGTTGATTCTAACGTTACGATTGAGAAGGACCTACTCCTTCACAAGAACCGCTGGTACATACCTGCGGATGAAGGGTTAAAAGGTACAATCGTGAAGGCTGAACCTGATTCTCGCTTAGCGGGACACTTTGGGAAATACAAGACTATGGAAAGGGTTAGGGAAACTTCTACAGGCCAAAGATGGATGATTATATCACACAATATGTTCGCACATGTGATATATGCCAGCGCAGCAAAACTGCACGACACAAGAAGTTTGGACTACTTAAACCTATAGAGGTACCGCTACGACCATGGAAGGCGATTTCTATGGGCTTTATAGTGGCATTACCGAAGTCAAAAGGGTATACGAAAATCTGGGTCATAGCAGAGAGGTTCTCGAAGATGGCTCATTTTATACCATTGGCAACGGAAGTACCCATAGGTGACTTAGCCCTTATGTTCCTAGAGGAGGTCTGGTGTTTCCATGGTCTACCAGAGAGTATCATATCGGATCGTGATAGCCGATTCACCTCTAAGTTTTGGACCAGCTTAATGAAATTGTTAAGAGTTAAGCTAAATGTTTCCACAGCTTTCCACCTTGAGACCGATGGGGAGACTGAAAGGGTAAACCAGACTTTGTAGCAATACATTCGGAGTTATTGTTCCTACCAGCAGGACGACTGGGCAGAGCTACTCCCCGTGGCCGAATATGCTTATAACACTTCAATGTCGGAATCGGCTAAGGTGTCTCCCTTTGAGATCAATTATGGGTTTAATCCAGAAACAAATTGGTCCGGGTCTGTATCAGAAAGTCAAGTTATACACCCAAGCAGTGAGCTATTAGTTAAGGATTGGGAAGGGACATGGATGGAAGTTCGAGACTCTTTACATAAGGCTCAAGAGAGGCAATGGAAGTGGTATGATCAGAAAAGATTGCCAGCACGGGGGTATACTACGTTGGAGTATGTTGATGCTGGTCGAGCCAAGAGGGCCGATCGAGTAATGTTGAATCGAAAAAACATATGAACCAAGCGACCGATGGAAAAGCTTGATCATCGTATGTGCGGACGATTTGTGGTCTTACGAAAGGTTGGTTCAGCAGCTTATGAAATTCAACTCCGCGAACGTTGGGGTATACATCCAGTCTTCAACGTTGGCCTCTTAGAACCATATAGGGAGGACTCAACTGGTCGGCGTACGGTAGAGGTACCCATTCCCGATATAATAGATAGTGAGCCTAGTTATGTTATTGAGACCATCCTTGACAGGCGTTGGTATGGGGGAGTCTGTCAGAAATTCTCCAAGCGATTTGTCCAATATTTATTAGCTTGGAAGGGCTATAGTCCCGAGGATAACTCCTGGGAACCGTATGAGATGTTAGAGGGGACAGGCACAGAAGCCCTCGTAGATTTCCATAAACGATACCTGTCGAAACCCAGGGATCATAGGGTAGTAGACAGGAGAACTGGAAATAAGCGAAAACGCTAGAGGCCGAGGGCAGCCCTAGAGAAGAGAGGGGTGATGTAACGACCCTGCTGGATCTTACACTAGACTTAGTTTTATCCCATGCGAGAGCCCGGAAGGGTTACGGTTAGGCTAGTCAAGTAACTCTGCCAAAGGGTTACCATGTGGACTAAGCAAATGGTAATGCTTAGACTGCGAACGAGAAAAGGTATACCAGGTAGGTAGAGAAAGTCTACGCTGCGAGTTCAGAAGGTCTCCGAGAGTTCCCGCGTGTTACTCTACCTAAGGCAGGTAGTTACCCTACCTTAGGGAGTATAGTTACCCTACCTTGGCAAAAGGGTTACCCTACTTTTGGATAGGAGTAACCCTACCTTGAGCGTAAAAGGCTAAGCGAAGTTTCGGGAAAATTCATAGGATTGTTTGTTACGCAAGATTATGGCGGAGGTTCGAATCTGGGCTCAAGCGGGTAATCCGTTGTTAGGCTACGAACCGAAGAGATTCTTGCCTTGGGCGAACATTGAGAAATCTGAGTGCAACACCCCCCTCTGGCCCCGATGGACAGACAATGCGTCACGGGCCAACTGAAGGGAAGTTGCTGGTATACTAGTAAAAGCTTCTGATTGAAGACGGCGGCGTAATACCGTATATGTTGTCGCCATTCTTCCGATCGGAAGCTGTTTGCAGGATATATGAGGGGGCACAGGGTGACCGAATGGTTACACGAGAAATGATTCTTGAGTGCATACACCACTGATCCTTAGAAGCCTACGGTGGTAGGTATGTAAGGTCTACCGGAAGCCCGGGAGGCCTCCGGTTATGTGGTAGACCTTAGACTCCCGTATGTCTTCAAAAGACTGTAAGATATCTGGCGGTTGTT
The DNA here is from genome assembly GCA_003313605.1 of Tuber umbilicatum. Classification (NCBI taxonomy): domain Eukaryota; kingdom Fungi; phylum Ascomycota; class Pezizomycetes; order Pezizales; family Tuberaceae; genus Tuber; species Tuber umbilicatum. The sequence continues at coordinate 34,314 of QLOI01000250.1, read as the reverse complement.
AGCGAAGCTCTAGATCATTGTAGTCTTATCTTGATTGACGTGTTTATCGTCAGTGGCTACGGGTAGCGCCTGTATAAGCCAATGGCTTAAGTGTCTCATCATGGGAGTCTGTAGACCAAGCTATCGTGTCGAAGACAGTAGGATGATAGACTTGTCAAACATAATATCATCATTGAATGGTTGTCTACAAGACTTACATAAACAAATACAAATAGGACATTGAGTTTGATATTAGACTAGCTTATCAGTAACCTGTTAGTTCGCCACTAACAGGACAGCGATATGAAGAGTTTTTCTCCTGCAGTTGATTGTGTGTGTCGGGATACAGCATAAACACTTCACATCGGATAATGAACTAGCAGAGCCAGCTGACATTCGGCAGAATGTTTGCCCGAGGCCGTGAGGAGATGGGCATGCTCGTGATGGTGGTGAGCTTAGGAGTGATGGAGAGGAGCTGGCAATATAATTCTACTTAAGTATATGAGAGACCTCTTCTCCTAAGATGATCAACTATCCTCTCGAGAACTTATTGAGTAAAGCTGCGGCTTAGCGATATTAAGTTTCACCGTGAAGGTTTTCTCTCTTACATATTTGTTCTTCACTTTGCGTACAAAGAAAGCTTCTGTACGGCCGCATCCATGGGATCCATCTTCCCACAGGGGGCCCCAGTAACACTCCAACCTTAGGGGTCTTATTCATCTGGGAGGGTTGGGATTTTGACTTACCCGAACCATTCTCCTTTTTCCACTGCTTCTTTGAGGAAGAGCCCTTATCGCTAGCCTTGGTATTGCTTGAACCGCCATGGTCTTTGGCAACCGTTTTACCAAAGTTAGAGTTGTCTTAAAGGGTATGGCCAACTTTATGAAGTAGATCGATATATGCACCGGCTTCGAGAGGATGTGGTTCCTTTAATGCCCATGCGTTTGCAACTCAGAAGTGATGCCGATCCGAACATTATCTGTTATTCGCTTTTAATCGGTGTATTCAAGGCTGGCCTTGAGGTCAACCACTTTATCGAGGTACTTGTCAACCTTCCCAGGCTTCATAGACAAATGCATCCATTCAACAAGGTGGCGATCATGATCTTCATGCCCGCCAAAACTGGTTTCAAGCCGAGCGCAGAATTCTGCCCAGGTTCGCAGCTTATTGTCAGGGTTGAAGATGATACCCATCCACATCGCTTCATCTTCACTGATGGAACGATGGATAACTAAATACCAGTTCTTGGCTGCATTCTCCAAGAGTGGAACGACCAAGCCAATCTTATCCATATCGTCCAAACCGGACTTCTTGAAATCAGTGAATTGGACTTCCACATTCGTGAGAAACTGTTGGGTGTCGGTAGTGTCTCCTTTGAAAGCTGTTATGTTATTTAAGTTTTCCCGCTTCTTGGGCCTTGCCAAAGCAGAGTGCCCACTGGTGTTACGAGAGGATTGCCCACTCATTCTTCTAAGAAAGGCAGCTAACCTAGCCAACCGACGGTCATATCTCCTTATCTTGGCCTCTTTCCAGTTGGGCTTTCGCCGTCCTAAGAAAGGAGTAAGATCTGGTAGGGAATCGGCCTCATCGTCAGAGCTATCCGAGGAACTGGAATCACGTGGATTCCCCCCAGCACAAACGTTTCCACCAGGTGAGGGAGCAATCCCACCACCATTGCTACCAGTATTTCTACTGTGGTTCTCCCCAGGATGATTATATCGATCAAAGGATTCCTCATCACCCTCCTGATCTCCAGCTTGGGTGTTACCCCCTGGAGGTTGTTCAGGGTCCTCGGTTGGAGGAGGAGGTATCGGGGTACTAGGCGTATCATTCGCCGTTCCCATACCTAAACCCAACAGATATTCTACAAAGGCCTCACAAGAATCAGGATCCCTCGGTGGTCCCATATGTCCTCTTCGCCTACAAAACCGACACTTGGGTGGTCTTGGTTGAGGAGGTGGGGCCGGGGGCTGAGGTGCGGGAGTCTCTGAAGAATGATTTGAACTTACTACAGGCTCATCACGACGCCGGGTACAAGGAAAGTGATGCAGGAACCGAACACGACCCTCCGGTGAGAGGGGATCTATGCGACATTGATGTTCACATGGACCTGTCCTTGGTGTTGCTTGCCGAAAACCAGCAAAGCCACTGGATGTGTGTGGTCGCTCCGGAGTAAAGGCCGGATATACCTCTAGCGATCGTGGTGGAGGGAAAAGAGTCCCGCCTGTCGAGCCAAACAGGCCCACTCCGATTGGCTTGACTGGTGCCGCTGGAGTCGGTGGTGGAGGTGCCCATGTGGGCTTCGGTGTGATCGGTGATGGGACATCATCACTTCGAGGAGCTGGAGAGGTAATAACTTGGACCGTAGGATGAGTCTTTGCAGCACGTGACTTTGGTGCATTACCACCGGTTGCCGGCGAAGTCTTTCACTTTTTCCAGACTCTGGAGGGCTTTAAACCCACAGCCGGACTGGGAGTTCGGGTGGAGCTTTTCCTATTGTTGGTTAATGACAAAGCTACCGCCAAGAGGTGAAGTGAGGACTCAGCCGTGATTGCCCTTTGGCTCTAGCCTGAAGCCAAAACTACGCGTGCCTCCGTTAACAACTGTTGATATTCTGGGTCCTGCAGAATCTGTGTCAAAAGCTCCGCGAAGTGTAACCTAGGTTCCTTCGGCATTGGAGGTGCGACTGTCATGATGACATCGTTTTGCGCATTTATCTGGTGACCTTCCTTGACTGCCCGCTCTAAGGCATGGACCCTATTGTTAATGGCTTGCTGGTTGACAACCAGTTGCTTGAAGCACCACTGTTGTCCTCGCATCCAGTTGGTTGCCGCATCAACAATTTCTTGCTGAAAGATTCTCCGAGATTCCTCGTTCCAGTATCGCATCTGAGTTTCCGCCGCTTTGATCTGTTAGCCTACTTGTTGAAGAATGTAAGGCTTGATGAACTGTCGATACACTCGGCAAACGAGAACTCCTCAGTGCAATCAGCAGTAGATCCAGCCTTAAGAGGGGCCTGTGTAAAGGAATGAAATAAAGGATCGGGGTCGGTAACGACAACATCCCAACATTCGTTGAGAATGTCAAGCGGGGCTGCCGCGATATGTGTGGGCATAGCAGGCCATACAAGACCACGTTGGTCCGCAAAAACCGACGCTCGTAAATGGAGGTCATGGGCCTGCTGTGCAGCACCGTCAATACTACCAAGGTTGGCAGACATCTTCGTTTCCACACGATGCTTCTTGTACCAGACAAGCGACTTGTACTCGGAACATGTTTTCAACAATGGTCAATTATGTAATCAGGAGAGAATGAGTTTACTGAAAAGTTCACTTAACGATATACTGTAACGGGGGCTTCCTGTGGGAAGATGGATCCCAAGGATGCGGCCGTACCGTAGCTTTCTTCGTACGCAAAGTGAAGAACAAATATGTAAGAGAGAAAACCTTAACGGTAAAAGTTAATTTTGTTAAGCCGCAGCTTTACTCCATACGTTCTCAAGAGGATAGTTGATTGTCTTAGGAGAAGAGGTCTCCCATATTCTTAAGTAGAATTATATTGCCAGCTCCTCTCCATCACTCCCAAGCTCACCCCCATCGCGAGCATGGCTATCTCATCTGTGCCTCGGGCTAACATTCTGCCGAATCTCAGCCGGCTCTGCTAGTTCATTATCCGATGTGAAGTGTTTATGCAGTATCCTGATAGACGCAATCAACTGCAGTAGAATTCTCTTCATATTGCTGTCCTGTTAGTGTCGAACTAACAGATTACTGATAAGCTAGTCTAATATCGAACTCACTGTCCCATTCGTATTTGTCTATGCAAATCTCGTAGGCAACCATTCAATAATGGCATTACGTTTGGCAGGTCTATCGTCTTCTACTATCTTCGACACAATAGCTTGGTCTATGGACTCCCGTGATTAGACACTTAAGCCAATGGCTTATACAGGCGCTACCTGTAGCCACTGACGATAAACACCTCAATTAAGATAAGACTACTACGATCTAGAGCTCGCTTACAACCTCCAGACATCTCATAGTCTTTCGGAGACATACGGGAGTCGAAGGTCTACCACTTAACCGGAGGCCTCCGGGGCTTCCGTTATACTTCACATACCTACCACCGTAAGCTTATAAGGATCACTGGTGTATGCACTCGAGAATCACTTCTCGTGTAAACATTCAGTCGCCCCATGCTCCCTCATATATCCTGCGAACAGCTTCCGGTCGCAAGGACGGCAACAATGTATACAGTATTACACCGCCGTCTTCAATCATAGGCTTTTACTAGTAAACCAGCAACTTCCCTACAGTTGGCCCATGACTTATTGTCTGTACGTCGGGGCCAGAGGGGGGTCTTGGACTCAGATTTCTCAATGTTCACCAAAGGCTAGATTTCTTTCGGTTCATAGCCGAACAAAGGATTACCCGATTGAGCCCAGATTCGAACCTCCTATATAATCTTACATAATAAACAATTCTATGATGTTTCCCGAAAATTAACGTAACCTTTTACGCTCAAGGTAGGTTAACTCCTATCTAAAAGTAGGGTAACCTCTTTGCCACGGTAGGGTAACTATACTCCCTAAGGTAGGGTAACTACCTGCCTTAGGTAGGGTGACTTGCCGGAACTTTCGGAGACCTTCCGAACTCGCAGCGTAGACTTTTCCTACCTACCTGGTATACCTTTTCTCGTTCGCCGTCTAAGCATTACCATTTGCTTAGTCCACATGGTAACCCTTGATAGAGTTACTTGACTAGCCTAATCGTAACCCTTCCGGGCTTCTGTATGGGATAAGACTAAGTCTACTGTAAGATCCAGCATGGTCGTTACACAAACTCCGGACATTCTAGACGTTCTGGACCGTCCAAGGAAGAGAAGTCAAGACATGCGAGAGCGATTTTCGAGGAATGACCATGGTTGGTATCCTTCCTCAGAGCTCACACCACAACCTCTACCATTGACACTGCGTCGGTTTACCACAGCCAAGGCCACGACGGGACGGTTGACAGCCCAGCGGTGGATGGTATGACTGAGCCTGGCGCTGTTCGTCTTCCCGCGTCTACACCTGTCGCCCCTGATACTTTTACGCCATCGCCTCCAACCCCCTTTCCGCTGGACCCTGTCTTGCTGTCTCCCCATTCCTTCTGGACACTTAATATGATTGCGCCCCCCCCTTCTCCGACCCCCTCGGCACCTGACGCTATGTCAGTTCCTGGCTTTCGAGTTGCCCTGACGTCGAAGGGAACGAAAAGGCAAGGCACTAGAAAGAAGCGCCAGGGAGGACGTCGCCAATGATCTCTTTTCCTTCGCTGTATTTTTTTTACTTATTTTTTTTCATTTTTCTCTTTGTTCTAGGGTATTGCTATCTCTGATGCTCCATTTGATGCTCCGTATCATATTTTTTCCCGTCCTCACCCTGGGATACATTTTTTTCACCTTTACTATTGCTACTGGTATTTGCGTGTTCAAGGTTTACCGTCCTGTATCCCCTTTTTTTCCTACTTGGGCCTAGTATATTTTTTTTCCTCTACTGAGTTTATTCCGGTGTTTGCTCGCATTGACGCCTTGTGTCACATTCCCTTCCCTCTTCTGTCTGCTGCAATTGCTCGCTCTAGTGACTTGTATCCTTCAATTCATGGTCTCACGGTGTTTGCTCGGTTTGGCGTCCGTATCTTAGACCCGTGGCCTCCCATTTGGCGACTGGTATTTCTACACACCCCTTACGTCGACACTTCGTATTCTCTTAGCCACTGTATGCTAAAATATAAAACTTGTCTTCATTTGGCAACACTTACACGCATAGTCTGCATTGGACTTCGCGTCATAAAAGCCTCGTGGGTGCCTGACACTGAATACCTACAATCACCATATTATTCGCAGAGTTTAGCGGTGCGAACCCCAGGCCCAGATGTGAGGAAGGTCCTCTAATCCCACTCAGCGTCGTTAGTGTCTCATAGGAAATTGTGTCGCTCATCCTTACGGTTTGTACCAAAATTCCATCTAGTGCACTGTCTCAATCTTCCCATTTGCATTCCGTATCCGCATTGAGGTCCGGTAATTGATAACTGTATGTTTAGGAGATGAAGGTAGTGTTGTATGTTTACAAGAGAACATCATTGGTTGGATGTCAACCCAGACCGAATTCTTACTCCTATTTCATACCGGAAGCCATGTCCTGTGATGCTGGTAGTACAGCACTTTATGTTCAGACCATGAATGTATTTGTTAGACATTCATAATCCAGCGTTTTGCAGTCGAATCCAGAAAACCGATACTGAGTGATAGTTAGTGATTGTATCAACCCTAACAACCCATCTCTAGCGCATAAGACCAGACACCTCCAATTTTCCACAACTTACAACAAACACTCCTTATATTCAGGGTACAAGACTCAAAGGGAATATGGTTTGCCTCGGTCCTCAATCCTCACTTGTCAGGCGGTTACTAACCCATCACACTATGAATAAACTGAGTTTACACTGTCAACCTGCTCTCCGAGTAGGCATTATGCACCGGCCTAGACTCAACGCCGCACCGGCTACCACAGGATTGGGAACACCCAGATTGGAAACACTACCAAATGCACCAGGCAGGTAACCATGTACAACATCGAGCCATCAGTCGTCGCGTGGGGGCCCTCCTTCAATGATGCTCGAGTCGACATCCAGGGATGGGAATATAACAGGGCCTTGGCGTAATGTTAAGCTGGATAATGTTCAGTCTAGAATGTCGCAGCAGGGGACGCAGCGCAACGAATCTGCCAGCTTCCCAAGACCGCTGTCGGGTCACCAGGCATTCTGTCGGGACCAGTGTCCACCGTCGATCACAAGCGTTGTCCTCGGATGACGTGCAAAGCGTCCATGGCGGAGCACAATTCGGCCAACCGCGTCTGTTCAACAGGAAACCGACAACGGAGGACAAGGACAGACCGAAATTGATCTAATTGATGATAGCAATGAATACCAGAATTCTCAGAGATCGAGTGAAGCTGAATCAGACACCGAGCCTGCTCTAGAGTAAATTGAAGTTCCAGTTGCTACTGCAACACGACAAGTTCCTGGGTCTCAAGCGATGCATAAGCAGTGGAAGAATGGCGCAAGTACTGTCCGGATTTCCACCAGCTCTGGATCACAACCAGCTGGTCCTGTGCGGCAAACATCGGTGTATCATGGGCGAGTAATTCATGGCATGCCCTATAGTTCTTCTGTGTGTCCATTATCTAGTGCCCCATGCTTTTCGTCTCTACTGTGTAGCCTGAGTGCTACCACGTCTGATATCAGAAGCTCTAGTCCAGCTGACTGTATGGGCATACCACGGCAGGAGAGCTGGGGAGGAAGTAGCTCTCAGCGGAATATAGAGTCAGGTCTTAATAAGGCCATAGTAGAGTGCGCAAAGGCCCTCATCACGCGGTACACCTTGTTCTAGGACCCACTCCTCAACCCTTTTGTTTTAATCAGCATGGGGCACTGGATTTGGGATGCAGCGGTGGCGAGGGTTGCAGATAGCGCATACATTGCACCCACAGAGGGGTGTATGAAGCTGGTAAGTCTATGTGAACGTGACGCGAGGTAGATTGCAGTAGTAATATGGGAAGGTAAGCAACAATCACGCGAGGGTACGATCGCATTTCGTATCAAGTGTGAAGAATCAAATCAGAAGGTTAGACAAACTGCCGGATGACCCAGGAGCTGCAGTGTCTAAGGTACAATATCTCCTGAAAGATAATAGATGTTTGTGCGACCCGAACGGCTACGAGAGTTGTTGCTATAAGATGACAACCCCATAGTCATTGATACTGACCACTGGTCAACTTTACGCAGCAAGTGACAATTCGGTTCTTTGCGCCCCCGATTCCAGAGGCGGTTTACCCCCAAAACTTCGCCGGAACCAAAATGCGTGGTAGTTCAGATCCGCAATTTATTCACCGGATCAATAGTACCATGATATGTCTAACTTGCGCGATACTCTGCCATACACGACGAGCGTGGTAGGAGGGAATATATGAGGAGTTGAGGGACTTCAAACCTGATCTAGTTGGAGGTAATAATCCACGAATCTTTGGAGAGTAGGCTTGTTGCCCGATGGAACATACACCTTTTTGGTGGCATCACATCCAAAAATCGCATGATTGATTTGGCGGCTTGACTAAATTTGTGAAAAATGAAGCTAACTGGTCATCATACACGGAAGACCTTTTTGTCCGTCAGAAAGAAACATGGACGACTATTCCACCGCGTATCCAGGGAAAGATTGTGTGAAGAGTTCGGAACGCAATCCTGGTGAGAGTTTACCAGGTACACGGCAAGCAAGAGGAGCGCACTCAAGCATATCATGACGATTGGCAGACGGTGGGAGCCAATGTCAATAGTCGAGAGTCCAATGAAATTTGCGCCGCGACAGTGCCTCGACCAATGGAGCGGCAGGCCCCAGTCATGGAGCCAAACTTGGAGCAAGGGAATCCATCACAGGAGACAGACACGATGTTCAACTGCGGCCAGTCTTCTATTGCACGGAGGATCGGGCAGCTAGATTCAGATTTGGCGAGCCAAGATTCGGGTGCGCTAGAGGTAGGGCCCATGCCAGACAGTGAGACGAGCCCCTCACTATTACTTTGCCTCATGCTGGGGCTTGAGGAATCGGAGAAGGTGCCAGAGGCTCAAGCGTGGATGTGCGATCGCCAGCAGGACCGTGATAATTGTGGCACACATGGGAACAACTCCTCCGAAACTTAGTGGAATGAAGGATTAAGGAGATTTAACGAGTACCAGTAATAGATTCCATTTGTTTAACACTGAGATGATGTGATGTGGTGTGTAAATTGGTACGAGGCGGGGGCAGATAGCGTATATATGATATTGAATAGATAATCAATGCCTCATGTAGAGTGCTCATGGGGACGTCGGGCCGATGGTGGGGTGATACATAAACAATCAGGATGGATGTGAGACACTGAAAAGCACAATTCACTGAACACCAGAGCGCTCCCGCTGGCTACCAAGACAATGGAGAGTAGCATCAGTAGGCGCTGTGGCTATTTCAGGATAGAATCTTGGCACATTGCACAATGTGGACAAATATGCGGAGGTCATCAGGACGGGGAAGCGTGGCGTAAAGTAACGCCAGGTCCAAGGAGGGCAGAATTATAGTATCATGATGCAATGGTGCAAGAACGGAGGTAGCCTGGATGCAGCGGAGCACGACAAAGGATTCTGGATACAACCTAAGCGTGACAGTAAAGTAGGACGTAAAAGGTGGGGGCGACAGTTGTCCGGAAGAGGAACTCCATGATAAGCCATCGTCTGGGTAGAAGGCGCAAGGATCAGACATCGCCTAGGTGGACTACACAAGGATCAGACGTTGCCAAGGTGGACGACGCAAGGATCAGATGTCGTCAAGGGGAAACGGCGGAACGCCACGGGTGGTCAGAACGTACAGGACATAGGGGTCTGTGCCCAGACGACGTCAGGACGCAGCAAGGCACACAAAAAAAATCACCGTTTGCCTTAAGAGCGTCCTAAGTATCAGACGCAAGGGACGCACAGGACACATGCGAGTATTTTTGCTGATGAGTATGATTCTCATGTGAATGTTGACTTTTTTTTTCCTCTGGCTCCTCATTGTCTATCATGTCCACATCCTCATGGTCAGCTCTTTCGGTGTTGATATATTCCTCGAACCTACTAAATTCAGGCTTAAGTTCTTTGCTATCGTATTGCTCTTCTTGTTTGGCGGTTGATGGAGTTATTTGTCATTGAAGTTAGTTGTTATTAAACCTACCACTAATACTCTCTGATTATCTGTGACCTAACCTAGTTCTAATCTTTAATAATATTGCTGTCATATGCTTACTTTATTGCCTTTTGTTTTTGTAGATCAATCACACTACCAGTCTCATACTAAGATGCCATGAAATTCGGCATCAAATGAAGGTATAACGTTTTGCTTCAAAATAAGCAGGGTGTTTGAAGTTACAGGTAATGAATTAATTTAAAAACCAGCGCCAAGGCTGTGAGTGCACTAGTACAGGTGGCTAGCCAAAAATGGCTAGACCACCTTGATAGTTACTTTTAGGGATTCACATCCCTTAACCTGTATCCAGACACGGGTGCTAAAATGGGGATTGATAAAATAGAATATGAATGTAACTAAAACAAGTAAAGTGTTATTGACTATCATAATTATGATGTAATATGAGAGTATAGGGCCAAAGCATACATAAACAAGAGTATTCAATATTGTTATGAATTACAACCGGCAGATAACAGACCTACCAAACAACGATGAATGAGCCAAACAATGAAGTCTACGACAGCGGAGAAGAGGAAGTTGAGATTTATGGAAGAGAGCGAGGGCTGAGAGAGATATTTCCGGGAGAGGTTGTTAACAGTGGTGGGCTGGCCAACCACGAAGCAATTGAACTGGTGGTGGAAAACGATGACAGAGCAGTTGAAGGAAATGGTGAGGAGAGGATAGAGAGTGAAGATGAAGATCTTGAAGAAGATGAGCGAGAACAGCAGCCTCCGCAGAACCTACCTCGCCTGCCAGCATTTGTATCCTATCAGCATCCCAAGCTGTCACAGAAGAGAATTCTCAACCTCCCAATTGAGTTTTCTGGCCAATATGATTCTGTTCGAAATCCGGAACCCCGTAACACCCATAATCAGTTGAAATTCTTCCAGCTATTCTTCAATCAAGAGCAGATTGAAGAACTTGCCGCAAATACAAATGCATATGCAACTGTAAAAGAGGCGGGAAGGGGAAATACTCACAGGTGGTATTCAGTGAAACCTGGCGAGATTATGATTTTCTTGGGCCTGATCATCTATATGGGCCTATATTCTACGAGCACGGTACCTGACTACCGGCAAAAGGATGGTCTTGCTCCAATCTATAGGTAAGCTTGTTTGGAATTCATATTATCTCAACATCATGTTCATAGAACTTGCACTTAAATTTATTCAATTCTAGGATATCACAGTACATGACCCAAGTGCGCTTTGAGCAACTAAAGGGATATTTCCATATCTCAACCCCAGTTGAGAACTTGCCCCGCCGTTTGTGGTATCAAAAGTTAGAACCACTTTCTACCAATCTTCAGTGCCGATACCAACGCTATTGTACTCCAGCTACATAAGTATCAATTGATGAGATGATGGTTCGGTTTGTAGGTAGATCAGCTCATACTGTAAGACTATCTAACAAACCAATGCCGGAAGGATACAAAGTTTTTGCTCTTTGTGAGCACGGGTATACATTTTCGTTTTCGTATACTTCTCAGATTGAGCAATTCTCCGGATATGACCTACTGTATCAGGGACCTGACAATCTGCAATTAAGTCTTACCTCCCACACAGTTTTCCACTTAGCGACTATGTTGCCGTATCAGAAGTATTGATTCATTCTGTATTGTGATAACTACTTTAGTAATATCCCTCTATTTCGAGCCCTCCGCTACTACCAAATTGCTGCCTGTGATACGGTACGACGTAATTCAGCAGAGTATCCTCCAGTATAAAAAGTCAACAAAAAGCGAGTCCTATTTCCCTGGAGGACTGTTTCTGGAGTTGTACCTGATGGCCGCGAGATGCTAGCAGTAATTTGGCAAGATAGAACTTTGGTACGTCTCCTGACAACTGTCTACGATATGAGACCCCTGCCGTAAAACTATACTACCCGTTTTCGCCGCTGACCCGACGTCCCAATAACCGAAATGCATATTGGAATATGATAGACGAGATTTGGGGAGAGTTAAGAGTCCGGGAGCTTTCATTACCAACTGCTACCGTGGACTACAATATGCATATGGGTGGTGTCGACATAGCAGACCAACGCCGTAGCTACTACTCTACACAGTTACGAGTTGTTAGAAATTGTATGCCACTTTTTTTTTGGCTGCTTGACACTACTCTTATTAATACATTTCTGATCGCGCGGCAGCATATGGAGGGAAGTCGGCACTCTCCTTGGCAAAGACATTCACGGTTTAGAGAAAGATTAGCTTGGGATCTTGTGGAGGAAGGTTATCGGCAACTACATCCAGGACAAGTACCCGAGCCTCGGTCAGAGGAATTTGAACCTCAAGTTCCAAGTGGAAATAACCATGCTAGTCGGGCAATGAGTTATATTACCAAAGTTACTGTCCTGCCTCCGATGCGAAAAGATCCAACTACCCACAAACTTATCCGAAATCAATCTCACCAAAGACCCAAATACTGCGTCCTATGTCAGTTTCTCTCCAAACTTCACCCCGAATCCCCATACTATGAGGCTTTCTACCATGCTCTAAATGGTCCAGGAGGTAAAATACGACGTACTCGCTTTGTTTGTAGTTACTGTACAATTGCTACCTTTAATGTTCCACTTTGTAAAAGCTATTGTTTTGATGCATTTCACTCCTTTGGATAGTCGGGAATTCTTTCCTCTTTATTTTTTCTCCTTGTATTTGTTGCGCTTATTTGGGGTTGATCGTTACTTCTTTTGTTTTAATGCCTATAACTGGTTGCTACTTGATTTGTGTATGAGATCGATGGTCCCTATGTTAGCGTGACACTAAAAGTGCGTGAACGAGAATACAGGATTAGGGATGTTGAACAGGTTGTGTGAAGGTTGTTTTTGACCTCCAGTTGATCTTATCCCTACTATTCTTCGCGGCCACGTGGAATCTCTTCTAACATACTCAACCCGAAAGGGGATCAAAATGGAAAAGCGAATCAATTAAAATGCGCCAAGAAATAGGAATCTAAAAAACTTCAATTGAGGCCCAACCCCGGAGAAATAGAATGTAGGAGTGTAGGACGTATCCCCGGTAGCATAATTACCATATTTGGTTTGCCTTTTTTTTTGAGCTCAATTCAATACGCTGTTTATGTTGAGATCTCTGAGGGAGGATTTGCATCAAATTCACATACCAAGTGATTCAGCTCCCCGCTTCCCGGTACAATAGTTATCATACCCTTCCACAAACCAACTTAAGAAAACCAGTTCCTCTATTTCTTCCGCTCTCTCGTTCATTGTCCTCCATTCGCTTTTTTGTTTCCGTTCTTCCCTTCTCCCGCCCCGCTCGGGTCCCTCCCACTTCTCTCACATCTTTTTTTTTTCCTATCTCGATTTCCAGCTGCTGGACCGCCACCTCCAGAGTCATGTCACCAACACAGCTGTTAGGCAGCAGTGAAACTCGTAATAATTCTCTAGCTTCGGTGGATACAGGTCGCTTGATCCTGGAGAAAGGTACTGGGTAAACTTATTTATAAGTGGATTCGAGAGTCTCAATATCCGAATAGCATATACCAGTATGTTCTCCAGTGACAGTATGTATCATGGATCGAATGGTTGGAAGGGGAAGAAAAAAAAGGTCATAATGGAAGAGTAACTTGAACAACTGCTATAGGGCCATTGGTGCTCTGGTGTCCTTGGAGTTATTTCTACCTTGATTTTCCGTGGATCATAATTTTTCTCTTATACCGGTTGATTTATCCGTGCACTTCGTGATTGCGGCAAGGATCATCAACATAATGTTAGGGGTATATATCAATCTTGAATACCTTCACTATTCAGGGTCAAACCGAAGGTTTGGCTTGGCAACAGGATGCGTGGGACTTGGGGTTGATTGTTTTCGCCACAATCACGTGTTAAAGTTGATCAATGGAAACGGAGCGTAGAAATAACCCGGTAGAAGACACAAGCACTTGTAACTTGGCGACAACAGTTCAAGTATGCTTTCCCATCCTAGTTAAATTTTTTTTTTTTTCCACAGCAATTCAAAACATGTTCCATGCCAGTTCTGAAAGAAATACTATTTTATTTGCACCAAGGGTGTCTTAACAGTCGGAAAAATGACAATTTTCTGGTGGAACAAATATGGCTGGGTGAGCAGGTAAACAGAAAGCGCATCGTAGCGGATTGCCTACAAGCCGTGGCCGGCCCAGCTCATGACGGGTAAAGCCAAAGGCGCACTTCCACCAATGGTTTTCACGGTGGAGAAAATCAACTCAACTCTAGCACCCTTGTAACTCTTTAGAAAACCGATTCCTGTGAACACATGGGAGCAAAAATAAATACAGGAAGAAAGGGGCGAAGGGGACAATTTAGCCTTGATAGAATAAAATGCTAGTGAAACATCCATCTCCCGAACCACATCATGCTTTTAATTTGATCGCGAGGGAAAAAAGCTGAGGAGCAGCAAAACGATTGCGGAAGAGTAAGGGAAAGGGGAGGGGGAAACACTTTGATAGCAGGCACGGAGAGAAGAGTTTCAGAAGTGCCCAAAAAATCCAAACGGGTAGAGATAGGTCTCTTGTCAAAAGAATGTTTTAGAATTGGAGAAGGGGAAAAAAGAAAGGAGGTAAGATATTTCACTACCCATTGCAAATTACCGTAAAATGAATCCACGGGTTAGTTGTCAACGATCTTGGGACTTCCGCTTCCACCTCATCCGTCGGGCGAAAGGCTCACCACCAGTGGCTCCTCGTCCTTGAGAAAATCCCGAAACAAAAACTCGTCTAATCCGTCGTCCAAGTCCACAATTTCTGCTGTGGCCGGTACCGGTAGCGACTTGCGCTTCCGCCTCATCCGTCTGGTGAGGGCCTCACCATCGGTGGTCCGCTCGTCCTTGAGAGAATCCCGAAACAAGGACTTGTCTAATTCGTCCTCTAGGTCCACAATTTCTGCTGTGGCCGGTACCGGTCGCGACTTGCGCTTCCGCCTCATCCGTCTGGTGAAAGCTTCACCATCATTGGGCTGCTCCCCGACCGAATCGTGAAACAAGAACTCGTCTAATCCGTCATCCAAGTCCACAATTTCTGCTGTGGCCGGGGCAGCTTGCAGCTTCTGCTTCTGCCTTATTCTTGTGGTAAAAGCCGCAACATCGGTGGGCCGCTCGTCGAGCAAATCCCAAAACAAGGACTTGTCTAATCCATCCTCTAAGTCCATAATTTCTGCTGGGGCTGGTGCAGGTCGCAACTTCCGCTTCTGCCCCATCCGTCTGGTGGAAGCCTCAGAATCATTGGACTGCTTGTACTCGACAGAATCTTGAAACAACTGGTCTAATCCGTCGCCCAAGTCCACACTTTCTGCTGGGGACGGTGCAGCTTGCAACATCCGCTTCCGCCCCACCGTTCTGGTGAAAGCCTCACTATCACTGGACATCTCGTCTTCGACAGAATCTTCACAAAAGGTCTCTTCTAATACGTCGCTCAAGTACACAATTTCTGCTGGGGCCCGTGCGGTTGGTGGTGACTGCCGTGCCTGCTTTATGGGAGGCTGGGCCACAAAACCCGATCCCATGTCTCGTCTGTTCACGGCAAAATCCTCCCCGAGGATAAAGCTTCCGAGAAAGTCTTTTCTATGGACCTCATCCCGTCTCGTGTTCTGAAGCCAGCCACGGGTGGCAGCCTGCCCTGCGTTACCCATTTCGTTCATCTGAGGTCCCAATATATCCCATTTTTCACCTTGCACATTCTGGTGGAATCCTCGGAGACTCTCAGGTTTCGGTACGAAGATTGAAGACTCGTACCATCTTCCCTTGATGTTCTCCAGCTTTACCGAGCATCTGCCCCGAACGCAGCGCCAGGTTCCCACCGTCGGGTTTTTCGGGGCTTGCGAAGTGACCTTGTTCTGGAGGTTGGTTTCGTCAATTAGCCTTTTCGGGAGCCACTGGGGGACTACTGGAGGCGGTGAGGTGGCCGCCGGGTAAGTGACAAATTCGTAGACATCACCCATGACTGTGACATCCGTGGTGGGTGACCTGGCCTTCTTCGGGGGCCGTTTTCGATGGTCTTTAATTCTCACGACTACCATGATTTCGGAACCCGTTAGGTTGTCTTGGGGGAGTGCAATTCCCTTCAGCCGGACAATATCTCCTACCCAGATCTTCTCTGCTCCATAGAAGACTCCAGTATAGAAATTGCCATTGGGGCAGTCGATCCTATCTACCAGGCAATATGACGCATCAATCTCCCTTGATTTTAAAATACTAGTATCTGCCCCCATACTATGGGCGTCAGGAAACTGGTCCCATTTTATGGATTCGAAATCGACGTCAGGTCGCAGTGATGGTATTTTGATTTCGGGAGTGCTCCAAGCAAGCCAGGGCTTTAATCCTCTGAGTGTAATCTTCTGGCGAGATCCGGACATCCCAGCTCGTATTGGAGGCTCCAAAGTCAGGACAGTATAACTGTGCGATCTGGGGCCGGGCCTGGTTATGATAACCCCCAACGACCAAGTTTCTGTACAGTGGCACCAAACCAGCTCACTAAGGCGGAAAATATTTCCCCCTGGAGTGGTATCACTCTCACGTTCCGCAGCGGTTTGCGAATAAAACATAAGGCGTGTAAGGAATGGAACAGTAGTTGGGAGGGTAGGTGTAGGTGAAGAACGGCTTGAGCGAGCGTTCCCAGTCGTTGTCTCGGATTTGCGAGAAGCTGTCAGCGCACGGGGTGCCGCAGCCTTTCTCCTGATGGCTCTGGAGGGTAAAGTATCGGCGGCGGAAGCAGCTGATTTTTTGGGGGCAGCATCCACCATCCTCACGTCTGAGGTTTGAGTATCAGTATACGCAACTGGCCCCGTCTTAATCACACTGTTCTCACGGCAAATCCCACACTTGCAGTTCTTGGGGTTTCTGTCCGGGTCCGAAGCCAGCCATAGAAAATGCCGTCTAAATTCCGCGATCGATGCGAAACGTTTTCGAGGACCCTTAGGGTGGCCGTAGAGGTATGTGTCTTTACACGCTTGTATAGAAGAGTTCTGCGCGGAGTTGGTCACAATCTGTAGAGATCAGGCACAAAGGGACAAGGGCAGAACTCACAGGCCCTGGTACCCTAATATGTTCATAGAGCCTGTAGCCCTCTGGAAGTGCAGCCAAAAAAAACATTTTCCCCTTGAAGAGCTCCGGATCTCGAGTTTCTACTAGCCACATAGCTAACTTCCGAAGCCAGCGAATTTCCTTAGAGCTACAACGCGCCACAGGGCGGTAGTAATCTTGATCGCCATTGGCATCTGGAGTCGCATCTAGCATGTAATCTGTTGGACCATTTACGCTGCCCTGCCATGTTGCGACACCGTCTGACCAATCAAGAGATAGAATTAGGGGAGATCCGTCGGGCACTGACATACTTGAATGTCAATGAGTCCGTAAGGCCGCGTCTCCGAGAAATCGATGGGAAGTGTGGCGATAGGCGACACGACTGATGGCGAACTCTTAAAGAGTGCCGAGATGGGATGATAGGCGGGCGAAATCTGCCCACCAGCTGGATCGATCGACTCGGGTGAAGAAGAGGGAGAGAGTGGTGTTTTCACCAAGTGCGGGGTTGTTGACTGGAGTTGGTTGGGCTGTCGGTGGTTTAAATAAACCCCACAGACTTAAAGAATGATATGATATCATAAGTGACTCACAGGTGTGCTTGGGCAATTGTAGATTAAGTTACGGTAAATTGCCGTTAATTAAGAAATTAGCAAAGGTTTCAAGAGTTAATGGTATCCCCATTTTGCTTCTAGAGTATCTTCTAGTTTTATACTCTAGCAGTTAGGCATTTAACTAGAGACGGTATTTTTTAGAAATATTACGATAGGTTCATATTTTGATCCCATTATACTAACATCTAAAATATAGTCCTGCTATCAAAATCTTCTATTTCACGTTCCTTGATTTCTTCTGCCTTGCTGGTTGAAAAGCCAACTCGTTCCCATGATCTCCATCATCAGGGAAGCAAATATGAAACCGTCAGCTAATAATAATGATCATGATACTCCATGGTTTAATCAATATTTTAGGCTTTAGATTATCTTCAAGCCTTGGGCTTGTATACGACATAGATAAATTATTAGAAATTATATTTCGTAAATTGCGGTTGAGGACTTTAATTGACGTAGATTTGCTAACCTTACTTATGGGCTCAAGATGTTAGCCCACAAGCGTCATGGCCGGGACAAGTCTGGGGTGATTATCGAGACATGTGCAGATAGTACGAATCACCAAGCCGTTATTCTGGCAAAGATCTTTTGATGATGAAGAAACATCTCGGACCTTCCCTAAGTTTTGCGGAGCATTTGCTTGCGGTGGGTGGAAGCGTTTATTAGATTTTTGAGGAGAAGACAGCCCCGGCCGTAGTTCCGTCAAGGCGAATGAAAGCTTCGAGACCGCAGCTTTATTCACGTTGAAAGAACAGCAATGTGTCTTCTAACTTCTAAGGACTTCTGGATGGCGACAGGCAAGGGATATACAAGTTACGATTGCAATTTCAAAGTGGTGGCTAATACTATAGCGGATGAACACTTAGAAGCAAACATCACAGAGGAAAGTCAACAACTTGTAGCAAGGCCCAAATTGTGCTCCGCAAAGTTGAAGTAATCCCAAAGGTTCACTTCCACGAAAGAGTCCCATTGTGGTAGAATCATCCTCAAATCAGGCAGCACCAAACACGTCATCCATCAACTCTATCGCCCCGTAACTCTCCAGGAAATACATCCCCACGGACAGAGTAAAATAGATGAAGGTTGAAAGGAACAAAAGACGCAATTTAACCTTAATTGGTAGAAAGGACTGGCTAGACCTATCTATCAAACAAGACTGCATGATCTTAATTTGACACCGGAGTCAGAAAAGACGGGAGTAGTAAAGTGATTCCGAAAAGGAGGAGAAGTGAAAAAAGAGTGTAGCAACCCACACGCGCGCAAGCGCTTTCAAATTTGAACATGTATAGATAGGTCTCTCGCTACATGAGTATATAATATCTTGAGGGGAGAAAAAAGACGAAAAAACAAGAGTGGTTTATTCCACCACCCCTTACAAACTTACTGTGAAATAAATCCACAAGCTCTGTTCTAATAAGGCTTGAGACACCCGCTTCTGTCTCTCTTGTGAATCTCATGATCATTAGGCCGATCGTCCTCCTAAAGCGCATAGTCGTTATCTTCACCGGCCAGGTCCACAATTTCTACTTAGGCAGACGTTGGTAGAAGTTGGTTCTCCGCCTACTGTATCGTAGTATGAGTTGGGAATCGTAGTTGAGTGCCCCGGCGGTTAACGGAAATATCCGTTCCCGATTGTGATGCCTCCGGGAACGCCTTTTGCAAGGATCTCATCCCGCTTTGCGTTCCGTAGCCACCCACGAGCGGCAGACCGCCCTGCGTTTCCCATATCACCCATCTCAGTCGATAATTCATCCCACTTCCCGTCTCGTATATTCTGTTGGAATTTCTGGACACCCTTGAGTTCTGATAGGAGGAGTGTTAGAACGATTGTGGGCTCGTACCATCTCCCCTTGATATCTTCCAGTTTTACTGAATACCGGTTTTTAATGCAGCGCCAGGTCCCCACTGACGGATTGCTAGATGCACGCAATGTGACTTCGTTCCTCAGCTTAGTTTCGTCAATTAGCCTTTGCGGGAGCCAGTTGGGTATTGCTGGATGCGGGGAGGTAGACGCTGGGTAAGTGACAAATTGGTAAACATCACCCATGACCGTAACATCCGTAGTAGGTGTTCTAGCCTCCTTTAGATGCTGTTTTCGATGGTCTTCAATGCTCACGACTATCATGATTTCGAGACCAGTTAGATTTGCTTGAGGGACTGCATGGCTTTTTAGTCTGACAACCTCTCCTACCCAGAGCTTCTCCGCTCCGTAAAAGACCCCGGCGTAGAAATTGGCATGCGAGTGGTTGATCTTATCGACCAGGCAGTAGGACGCGTCAATATCCCTGCCCTTTATAGTATCGGCACCAACTTCAATCCCATAAGCATCTCTAAGTTTGTCCCAATTTAGGGATTCGTGATCTGTTTTGATGCCCACGGATGGTATTGCGATTTCGGGCGCACTCCAAGAAAGCCAAGGGCTCAATCTCGCAATCGTAATCCCAGTGTAAGGTCCAGACATCTCAGCTCCTGGTGAGAACTTCAAAGCTTGGACAGTATAACCGGACGACTTGCGTTCTGGTCTAGCTATGATAACACCTGGGGTCCAAGCTTCTGTACAGCGGCACCAGACTAGCTCACCAGGGCGGAAGGTGTGTCTCCTTAGAGTGGTATCAAGCACACGTTCTACAGCGGTGTGCAAAGAAGACAAATGGTGGGAAGTGAATGGCCTGGGAGTCGGGAGGGTAGCGATGTGTGGAGAGCGGCTTGAGTGAGTGTTCACGGTTGTAGCGATGGATCGAAGAGAAGGGGTCGGACCAGGTGCGGTTGCAACCGCAACTACATCAGCAGCACCCCTCCTACTGACTTTAGTTCTAGGGAATGCGTTTTGCGCGGCAGCAGCAGCTGGCTCTTTGGCCACAGCGTCCCTTGTGCTCGAGTCGCTGATTAAAGCAGGGGTACCAACAATTGGCTCTACTTTTACCTCGCCGTTCTCACAGCAAATCCAACACTTGCAATTCTTGGGGTTCCTGTCTTTGTCCATAGCCAGCCATCGAAAATGATGTCTAAATGCCCTAATCGATCTGTAGTATTTTTCAGGACCTTTGGGGTGGCCGAAGAGGTATGTGTCTACCCTCGCTTGCATAGAAGAGTTCTGCGTAAAGTTAATCACAACCTGAATGAGATCGGACAAGAAGGGACAAGAGTAGAACATACAGGCCCTGGGACTCTAACATGTTCGTAGAGTCGGTAACCAGCTGGTACTTCATCCAAAATATAATATTTCCCTTTCAAGAGGTCAGGATCTCGAGCTTTAGCTAGCCACATGCCTAACGTGGCAAGCCAGGAAAGCTCCGTCATGCTAAAGTTCTCAACGGGACGGAAGTAATCTTGATCGCCTTTGGCATTTGGTGTCGCATCTAGCATGTCATCCGTTGGACCATTTGCGCGGTTCTGCCATGTTGTTTTACCGTCCGACCACTCAAGAGATAAAGCTGTGACAGATTCGGGGGGCACCGCCATGCTTGATTCCAGCTAGGGTGTCAGTGAGTTCGTGAGTTCGTGTTTCTGAACAAGAGATGGTCGTTGTGGTGATGGAGATTACGACTGAGCGTGACCACGTAGACTGTACCGAAGTGGAGAGAGAGGAGAGCAAAACTTTTAAATAGGTTGGTTGTTTTCTCAGAAGAGGCAAAGGGAGGTGTTTTCCGCAGGTGGGAAGTTGTTGGTGATGGAGTAATCCCAATAGTATGTTATCATATGTGTTTCCCTATTAGGGAGCTAGGTAGGGCATTGCCCTGATGATGTACTTCCTCTCAGCACACGCCTCATCTTGTGTTTAGTCTTGGGGATCTCCCTTCTACAATACATGAACACTGCCACCCTCTTCTCTACAGTCAACACCATTCCTCGTCGACATCCTCTAGGAGGATCTCCCTCACCTGTCCACTACCAGAGCATACGAGCTATCAGTTGGCTACTGTGCCTTGGACTCTTGGTTGTTGGAACAAACTTACCACTACTAATTGGAATGGTGTGAACAATTGTAAATGCCCTTGCCTCAAGGGTGAGAGGGAGAACTTATTGTGGAAATTCTACCGACCGGTTCCAAATGAAAACAATTGCTAGGACGCAATAAAACCCCAGGGCGCTGACCTACAGCCGCCTTTCTAATCTTTCATCCCGTCTTCTTTAGTTTTTTCTTGCCCCTTTGGGCACTCCCAGTGACCGATATTGAATCAACAGTGAGGTTTTCTATATGTGCTCCTCTAAGTAGCAAGGAGTGTCGCTAATTGAGCTTGTAGAGAGGATATTTCCATGAGAGATTTCCCCGCCGACCCGGGACAGGAAACGACCAGTTTCATGCCTGCCCGAGGGAGGGCATTAACTAAAGCTCACATAACTTCGTACATAACATCTTGGCAACACCTCATCAAATCCTCGCTCTCCGCCTTAAAACAGTTCAATTGCTCTTCCCAAGAATATTATCTATATCATTCAGCCCGTCGCCTTCTAACCAGCCGCTCTTCCCAGTCGTGGCTACTGGCTTGGGAGACCTAGCTACTGACAACGTTGCATGGTCCGGTGGTAGAAAACCAAGCCTTCCAATGGGTTGGGTCTTCGTTGGGTTAATTCGGGCCCTTCGTTGGGCTGGGCCATTCTAATAGCTTCCGTGGGCCGGGTCGGGTCTGGGGGGGCCAGGCCCGGGTCACCCAACGAACCCAATGAATGTTTCACTTCAATTTTAAGGTTTTGATCGCCACTTTAGGTTCGTATCACCGGGGAAACTATAGTCCGAGCACCTTGAGCACTAGAACCACAATACCGGTAGTGGTAAGGTCAAAGTAGCTTGAGGATCGCCAACAAAAGGAATATCCGGTATTTGCAATATGGGCCGGGCCATTACACTACTATCCATTCCAGCATTGTCATCCGAACTCGAGCGTATATTCTCAGGAGCCAAGAGACAATTTGAGACTCACGCCACTCTCAATCCCGAGACAATCCAGTCAACCGAGTGTCTCTGCAGTTGGCAAACCTCCTAAACGTTTACCTTGACGTTGAAGAAAGCACCCTTTGCCCCTACCATGTATTTTTCTACTCACGATTTCGGCGGTTCCTAGATCTCCCTATTTATTCTGTATTGTAATTGTTTAGTATTAATATATCATGATTTATTCCTGTTAGTCTGCTTCTCTAGTGTCTTAGCTTAATGGGTTCGTTGGGTTCGTTGGGTTAACCCGGGTTATCCTTTGTTGGGTTGGGCCGGGTCGGCCCCTTTTGGGCCCGGGTTAACCCATTGGAAGGCTTGTATAAAACCGGACGGTGCTCTGCACATGATACTCTTCTCTCCTTCGACCTATCGCTGAGTCGAAAATTCTTACAACTTCTCTAAAAACCCCTGATATTTTCCAATTGTACCTTCAGTAACAATAGCGCCACCTCTGACCAAACTTCTAGCGGCCTCCAAGTTTATCTTCCAGTTTATCTTCCTCTACCTCTCGCTCCCCCGCCACCTCATGAAAGACACCACGCACCACCCAGGAGTAGCGTGCCCCGTTTTTAGCCCCCTCTAGTCGAGATACGGCGGTCACAAGTTCCGGAAGGTACTTTGGTCTTTTTAAAAATCGCCTTTCATTGTATCCGTGCGGGACGCTGACTAATTATTATGAGCAAGAAATTAAGCGGGGCTGGGGGGTTGCTACTCCGGAAGCGTTCTGCAGACGGCGTGTTATAGAGAGACTTGCTCGGGGGATGGAAAGAAAGTTGTCCATAAGGATAACACATACGATCTCTTGCATGTATCCGCTAGCTGCCGAGACTCTTTGGCTGCGCCAGTGTAGCGTGAGCCCTCACAATTCGGAGGGATTTCTTGAGAAACTTATCTTTAGGTGGGGGGCTCCCGCTCTCGGTGGTATCGCAGCTACCGGGAGTGGGTGTGTGGGTTTAGGGGATACCGGAGTCATATTTATCCCGATATTGTGCAGCCCATGGCAGTAGCAGTTGGAATAGTAGCGGAAAATGTTTAATTAGACAGCAGATGTTACCTAGTGGCATTTTTTGTAAAGTGCACGACACCGAAAGCCGGCCCACTCGTGCCCTCCGCAAGGGCTCATGACCGCAACTACATTCGAAAGAATTAGTGCTTTGGCATAAAATATTTTTTGTTAAGTTCTTGGATCTATTCAGGAATCACACTGCCATGATTTACCCGGGGTTAAGAGTATATGGGTCTCGTAACACAAGTGTCCCTTTCGTGTTTACTCCATCTTTAGGCGGTGATTCTCGCTTTGTATCCACACCAAAAAATACTCACTATACGTCACCTGAATTTCCAAGTCATGCTTGGCCCAGAGAGCAGCACTACACCTCCTTCCACCTCCTCTCACAACCGGCTCCAACCCCTCTCGACTCCATAGCACATACTCGGCGAGAAAGATTTGCGGCCCGCGTCCTCCCCATTTTAATCTGAAAATAAACATGTTCGCTTGGCCAAACCAAAGCCTTGTTCTGGAAAAATGAGAAAATTTGATAATCCCTTCAGAACCATGTAGGTGACACCCACTACAACCGGCAGGCGGCAGGGCTGCTAGGAGCACCAGACGGGACGGGGTGGCTATCTGCAGTCCTTGTGGGAATCTTGGGCAGCCAAACGGGCGGACGGGGTCTTTAGACAAGATGGCGTACCCCACAGCCAAGACAGGTTTATCCAGGGCAGGGGGACTAGACGGCGTGCGGGGGGTAGGGCGAGGCAGCGGATGGCTGGCCATGGCAAGGGACAGTCGGGGATGGCCGAGTGATGTCTCGTGATGTAAAAATAATTTGTTTGGAAGTGTATCATTTCAACTTGGCTATACCAGAGATCCAAGAGCTTGGACTATAGTACCCCACAATCCACCAAGTCCTGTTTCACCAGGGTGTAGTCCATCCGAGTGATCCTCCACAAAGACTGACTTCGAGTGATTGTCCGCCCGGTCCCCCCCCGGCGGGGGACGGACCGGAAGGCTGGGAACACCGCATGGGTCTCGTTTTGCAGCGGTGAGCTTCGGCACATTTTTAGCGGATACTTGAGCGTCCCAAATCCCTAGTTCAATATGCGATGGCTATTGTACACTCCATACTAAAAGCGGGGGGCTTTTTAAGCAATTGGAGTGGGCTACGTGCGTTCTGACGTTCAAAAAAAACTCCCTGCATTACCAATCCTCGCATGGCTATAAAGGAAGCGCTGACTAACTCCCCTCCGTACAGAAAATCTAAAAATCTTGTATCTTAGGATCACTTGGTGCGCGATATATTTTTCTGGCTCTAATTTTCTCTCACAAGTATTAATTTTTCAAATAAAGCTTTTCCGAACCAAAGACTCCTATTTTTCGTTTTTTCTGGCCTCCACTTATCATACTATATTATGACAATATCTATTGGGGATGGCTATGCTGCGAGTGATATTTCGTGCCGCCAGATATGCAGAAGCGAAGGCCTGGGTAGTGCAAAACAGGTTCATTCCAAACTACTTGTGATTGCTGTCGCCTATTCGGTTTGTGCTACCCTGTGTTCGCAGTCGATTTTTTAATTGCTCTTTAGTAACTTGAAATCTCCGTAAATTTCAAAGCCCGCAGGGCGGATGGGTTGGGGAATGAGAAGGGACAAGGTTGTCCATGGTGGAATGGGGAGCAGAATAAGGCCCCCTTTCTACAGTTTCGTCAGTGGGTTTGATAATTCTCTTGAATATCTTGCTTACCCTTTCAATCATTGTGATTTATCAACAAAGTCCCCAATTTCACCACATATGATGGAACGAGTACTTCCCGTTCATAAAAAGTTCAAGTGTGAAATTTGTTCTAGGGTGACTAGGAGGTAATAACTAGGAATTATTTCTAATCTAGTCCCGTGAATAATGAAATGATGTCCATATTGAGGTACTTCTGAGTTGTGGCGTGGTTTTTCAATTATGGGAAAGAAATGGGATGAACGTTATCACAATCCTTCCGGTTCTCCCTTTTAGGAGGTAGTCGGTGCCGGTTCTCCATTAGAGGTTGCGGATTGGCGGTGGAGCTTTTGGTTGATTATCCAAGTTCCTAGTGTCTAGTGGATGGTTTGGGAGTGTGATGGGTTGTTCCAAAGCTTGATAGATGTGTGGAGAAGGTTCTGCAGACATATCGTGCATTTGCTATCGCGGAAGTGTGCGGAGGAGTGGGGGCATGGGTGGGAAAGTGAGATAGGTGTGG
Source organism: Tuber umbilicatum (assembly GCA_003313605.1). Taxonomy (NCBI): domain Eukaryota; kingdom Fungi; phylum Ascomycota; class Pezizomycetes; order Pezizales; family Tuberaceae; genus Tuber; species Tuber umbilicatum. Next base: position 8,758 of record QLOI01000250.1, on the reverse strand, counting down.
TGAAACGTTGTGGGATCAGGGTGATTTGATTACATTGAACGCTTTGTTTACACACCTGTCTTGCCATTAATGTTGGGGAGACGGAGAAGTGGGGGGGGGNNNNGGGGGGGGCGAGCAAGAAGTCGCTCACCGCTCCAACCCCGTACTCTCGATAAAGCGCCTAAGTTCTAGGCATGTCTCCGCACTCTACAGCCTGCCGTCGCACTATCTACCCCTTACCTTAATCCTGTTCGAAGTCACTGGATCTTGCTCGGCATGCCCAGGATAGAGATATGCACCCCCGCCTGCCCGACGATGCACTTATCGTATGGCGCTATCGCCCATGCCGCCGCTACCGTTCGCGTTACGGTTATGGTTACCGTTTGCACGTTCGTTAGGATCCGCCACCGTCGCCCGGAGTCTTTGCCCGAAGTCGCTATTCCTCGTGTGTAGTCGCTGGGAAGAGTGTTCGTTCGTAGTTGCCGGGAAGAAGTTGCCGTTCGCGGCCGCCGCTGGAAGCTGCTGGGAAGGATGAAGGGTTGTGGAAACCCGTTGCCAATTGGGCAAAGCAGATGCCGCTGAGCCCTGAAGAGACTGGCCTTCGGAGGATAGCGGAAAAAGGTAGCCCCGGTTGCCCGGCCACCGCGGGGTCATAGCTCCACCATGCGGGGACCGTGGACCTCCTTCTTACCCAGCAACCCCCGACTCCTCTCCTATCAAGAAACATATCGCTTCCTACAGCTCGCGTTCCACAGCTCGCGTTCTTGATTGTTTTTTCACCAACCACAACTACAAATCAAGCTCCCCCCATCGAATTCCCACCACATCCAGCACAATGGCCCCTAGACGAACACCAGCACGCAGAGATAGCTCTACCCCAGCCAACAGAAACAGAGCTCGGGGAGGAATTCAGAAAGCGACGCGTAACCGGCAGCCTCCCAACCGATATGGGCAACCAGCACAACCAGTACCCCAAACCCCTGCGGATGAAGAAACAGTCGACCAATCAACTAGTAGTGTAGAAGTAGAACCCAGCACACCACAGTTTAGCCATACTCCGTCCATCAACCTACACTCTGCTCCTCCTCACTCTTCACCTCCGAGCACCATCAGATCTGGTACGAGCATCTCAACAGCGATAAGCGGGAACGTACGACTATTACCCACACCTATAGCCGAAGTACCACTTAGCCTTGCTACAATGTGGAAACTCTTGCAATCACACGAACAAGTTATTATCGACCGCGTTGTGGACCGGCTGAACACACAAAACAGTTTCTCCAATAACCAGAGGGAGGCCAACCTCAACCCCCCGAACACCACTCCCCGAATATGCTGCCACATCCATCTAACCCAACACTCACAAAGATCACTGAGTTGGAAAGCCAGCTGGCCCAGCTCAGAGATCAAATGGAACGCGAACAGAGGGCTGAGAGGCAGCCAAGAGCACTTGGTACTAGTATGTATAGCCCCACCCAATCTCCCATGGTAGCAACCAGTGAGAGCGCATCAGACATGGCAGACTCGGTGGAGATCCTATTTCCAGGGGTAGAACGCAGTACCCTTATTCAAATAATCGAAAATCGTTTCAAACCCACCAACATCTATCGACTATTAGCCAGCGAAAAGGATCATGCCAAGGCTCAACATACAATAAATATTGGAGGCATAGAGTTTGAGCAAGCGGAAAGAGACGGCAAGGAGAGTGAATACCGGATGAGCGGTTTCTTCAAGGGCTGGGCGGCCTACTGCGGAATACTTATCAAGTTAGCACCCCACGCTCTCCAGGGAGACCTCGGAACAGCACTTGCTATCTACACCATGAACCTCTACGATTTATTGGAGAAGTATACATGGGACGGGGTAAAAGGGTATCACTTTCAGTTTCACCGAAAACGAGTAGCCAGCGGTAAGGCTATTTACCAGCCAACCGAATGGCGACAGTTGGACAGCGAGTTGATCGCCTCAAAATGCTTCGCCTACCCAGTACCCCGCCTCGCCTGGACTCAAGGACCGAGAATAGCATCCTCGGCCAACAGGAGGATTCAGGAGCTGCCTATTTGTGAGGCTATACCAGCACCCGCCTATCACCAGTCAGCATAGTTAGCAGCATACCCGCACACAACACAGGACCGGCGAACTGTCCCTAACTCCTCCCTTATGAATGCCATGGTTTCTCCTCCTCTTGCTACGGGAACTACCAGTCTGACTATACAGTCCTGCCGCAACTGGAATGATAGAGAATGCCGATCAGCACAATGCCGATATCATCACGCGTGCATTACCTGTGGAAGTGGCCACAAGGCGACCGAGTGCCCTACCCAAATCGGTGGAGCTACCACCCAGGCCCGCAATCCTCTTTACCGACGTTAGCATCCCTACCTATTCCCTCGTGTTTTACCCACTCTCTCCAACCCTACCGCTTTAAAGAATTCTTTTAACCACCCAAACTATCTGCCCAAAACTTACCTAACTGCTACTCAAGCATCCTTGGGTACCACTACTTATGCACCACACGAGAGAGATGACCACCATCAGCATCCGCCAAGCATGTCTATTACCCGACCCCCAATCCGCCCCAACACCTCAATTCACTACCCACTATTCACGATACATAGTTTACCAATGCCAGCCGGCCCCCTCAGGACTCAGGGATGGGAATACCTATGCACCAGATACCCAGACCAGCAGGTCATCGTGGTAGTTCTTGGAATATGCAAGTATGGTGCACGAATTGGCTACCAGGGTACCCGTCCATCGATCACAATTCACCAAAACCTTGCGACAGCAGCTGCGGAGCCGGAAATTGTAACTGCCGACATTATGTCTGAATGTACGAAAAACCGCTTAGAAGTTTACACAGACCCAATGAGCCTACCAAGAGACTACACAGCATCACCTCTTAGCCTAGCAGACAAGGCAGATGGGAGCAAGCGACGCATTCATCACCTCTCTTTCCCAAAAACTGATACGAGTAGTATCAACAGCGGAATTCCCGAGCACTTTGGAGCGATCACTTATAGTACCATAGAGGACGCTATTAAGGCCATACAATACTTTGGGAGAGACTGTATTTTCATCAAAAGAGACTTCGAGTCAGCCTTCCGTCATGTGCCCGTCTCACCGCTTGACGTACCACTGCTCGGATTCTACTGGCAGAATACTTATTACGCAGAACGCTTCTTCCCTTTCGGGCTCAGAACGGCCCCTTACCTATTTAACCTATTTGCAGAGTTATTTCACTGGATACTAGACGACCAGCTCGTGAACGCAAACCTAAAGGCGATTATTATCCACTATCTTGACGATTTCCTCCTCCTGCTACCCCCAGCAGCAAATACAGAGGAATATGTGGAACTGTTCACCCGACTCTGCTCTGAAGTGGGACTTTCGGTTAAGATAGCCAAGAATGAGGAAGGGAAAATAGTGAGCTTTGGTGGAATCGAACTGGACTCCACTAGGATGGTTATCCGGTTACCAGAGAAGAAGCTTTGGAAGGCAAGAAAAATCGTACAGGACGCAGCTCAGGCAAAATCCCTATCCCTATTCGATCTCCAGAAGATTACCGGATATCTCAACTTCGTAGCAATTGTTGTACCCATTGGTCGCAGATTCCTCCGGCGCTTATATAACATGGAACTTTATTTTCCCCCCATAGCTAGTTACCGGAAGCGACGCTTATCACGTGAAGCCCAGAAAGACCTTGTATGGTGGTCCAAGATCCTGGCACTCACACCAGAGAGGTCAATTGCGGTCAGGGAAAGACAAGTGATTCTGGCTTGGTCCGATGCTGCTAGCACAGGAGGACTTGGTGCCTTTTATACCCACGATAAAGATGGCCCGCCACAGACAAACTCCGCTTTTTCTATCACACTTCCTTGCTACCTCTCGAAGGCAAAAGAGCATATCAATACCCAGGAGATGCGGGCGGTAGAACAGGTTCTTCTCCACTGGGGAAAAGAGTGGAAAGGCAAGAGACTGTTGATACATGTGGACAACCAGGCTGTAGCTCACGCATTAGAGAACCAAACAATACGGGGAGCATCTATGCAGGTGCTTCGGAGATGCATGCTCCTCGCAGCCGAATTGGACTTGGAACTAGAGTCCAGATGGATTTCTACTAAGGATAATGCCTTAGCTGATGCGCTCTCACGCTTCGATCACAATAGAATAACTGACCTTGCCCCACAGCTGATATCCGGGAATGGCAGCCTCCCACAACTTGGCTTTCTGACATACAGCAATCGGGACTTTCCTCAACCGCAGGCTACTACTTGTGGCGAGGACTAGCACCTTCCACGAGACGGAACTATAATACCCCGATAGCCCGATTCACCACCTTTTGCGCTCTCTCCGGGTTCCGATATCACCATGGTGGATGCTTTCCCGCTAAAGCTACGTGGCTTATTGAATGGATGTGTTCGTTAGCGGGTACAATACAAGTGAAAACCATGAAATCGTACCTTACTGGTATCAAGTCTTATCAACTTGACCTGGGAATCGAATGCAAAGCCTTCCAGGATTCACGATTGGAAAGAACGATCCAGGGAATAAAGCGTGACCATGCAGAACTCCCAGCGCCCAATTCGAACCCCGCTAACTCGCCCTCACCTTCTGCGAATCCTCTCCGCTCAAAGACAGAACACTTACGACAATACAGTTATTCGGGCAGCATTCACACTTGCATTTGCTGGATTCTTACGGGTTGGAGAATTCACATATAAGGAGACTGACAGAAGCCTGGGACTGGCATACCCGAAGTGGTTCCTAACAAAGAGCGGCATCCGAATCTCCCGAAACGAGGCTTATTTGGAACTAAACCTGCCCTCATCCAAAACAGACCCCTTTCGTAAAGGAATACGGCTAACCATTGCGTCAAGTCATGACATAGCATGCCCGGTCCGTGCTATGAAGGATCTACTCTCAATCAACACCCACCGGCCACCACACGCCCCACTCTTCTGTGTTGGTAAGTACGAGCAACAGGCATTTACCCGCGAACATGTTGTACAAAAACTTCAACAGCTAGCCACAATAGCAGGTCTCGGACAAGGAACTTGGAACGGACATAGCTTTCGGAGGGGTGCAGCAACCTGGGCGGCCCAACTGGGAATCCCAGAAACTGATATCCAGACCTTAGGCCGGTGGAGATCTGATGCATATAAAACCTATATTGAATACACACAGGAGCAACGCATCTCCCTCTCAAGCCGCTTCCAGGGCCCTCTCCCATCTGCCCCCTAGCCCGATGTACTATCCTGCCTCGATGTGGGTGAGATGTTAACCACCGAACGGCAGGCCAATTCAGGCTCTCGCAGGCTCACCTGCCTTGCTTTGGGACATATCGGCGGTAACATTCTCTCAGGCAAGGGCAGCGCCAATTTCACCAATGCCTCCGCCAGTGGAACCACCAAGCAGGCTCTGAGAAGAGATGGATAGTTGTATTTCCTTTGGCGTTACTCTCTTGGGGTCAATCTTGTTTTCTTATCCTGCTTATTATTTCCTTTCTTTCTACAATGTATTCTGGCTTTGGAAAATTGGATGCTGTGATTATTGGAAGGTGGCTAGGCAGATCGGAAGGAAGGAGCAAGGGTTGGATCCGCAGAGGCTACAGGAGTTCATTGTGAAGATTGGTGCGTGCGTAGGAAGGAAGCCGGTAGTGTCGAATACGCGGAGGCCAAAAAGCAGTGGGGGTTCTTTGAGAACCATGTCTTTTTTTATCAGTACGGGGGTGCGCAAAGAAAAGGAAGACGTATTTGGAAGAGACTGCATTTATACGGTGACCGCGAGAAGGATAGGGGCATGACCTCAAGAATGTTTTATATACTCCAGTCTTTACCTTTACTTTAAAGTCCCTTCCCACCTTAGCTTTAACCCCGCTTGCAGAAAATCCCACGACGAAAATCCCCACCGACGCACTCTCAAAAGTTTGAAACAACTTCCCCTTGGTATCGGTAGTCGGGAAAAAGATGGAAAAAATTGTAAAGCGAGAGGATTTCGTTTGTGAGCAGAAAACCTCTGTTGCACACCAGCAAAATCTTGAGGCTCCGGGCGGAATATTTCTAGTACTCGAGTAACTTGTAGTAGCCTGTTATACTCGCAGAGTTGAGACATGAGCAGATAATAATCTATCAGAATGTGTACGGTACTCGAATGGTCGCTTCGAATGCGGTACGACTTCCGTACCAACGAGACTACCCGTAGGTCGCCCCCCGCGTAATACCATCCAATGCTTTCTGTAAGCCAAATGCAATGTTTCCCCACAACCAACGATGTAATACTCAAACTTCTTAACGAGGAAACCCAATTACCCGAAACAATTCAAAAATTCCTTTCGGAGGACAGCTGTACGGATGGTACTGTACTGTCTTGCTCAAAATTTGCCGCAAAACCCCCCTTCTTTTGGGAAATAACATAGACATCCTGCTTTGTTCTGTTGAGACCATCCTTGTTGATTTACTTGGTTTGGCGCTATGCAATCGTGGGATGAGAGGAAACGGAACTCTTGGAAAGTATGACAATAGTATTATTATGTGGGAGGATCCGTGTTTTGCTGGATAGGGCTTCTCTCGCCCGAAATGGGCTAGCTGCTGTAAATGCCACACCGGTATTGGAGTGGAATGGGTATTTCCGATCCCTTTTTTTTTTATTTTATTTTTTAAACTTTTATTTCGACTAGGTTACAAAAACTAATAACAAAAGAAAACTCCATCAACCCCTAGCCGTACTTAATGGGCTTTTTAGTGGCCAAAGACCAATTTGCCCGGGTATCACCCAACAGAAAGACCCAAATGGATAATGGGGACCCAGAAAGGTGTAGTTCCCTCCCTCCATCTCCTCCGCCTCCCTACACCGTAGATGATGCCACTTACAATGGGTCACATCAAATACCCAAGAGATTGTTCCCCTAAAGAAAGTATTTCCTCCTCTTAACCATAGACACTGCTCCCTTCACCTAGTGGCCAGGAAGATCGGAGGCCTGGAGCCAAAACCAGTATCATCGGAGTCGAACAACCAGGAGGTAACGGTTAATAAGTTCCTATCCATTTCCAGAATCGTGAACTTGGTTGCACCCCGAACAGTATCATTGTCGGGGTCGGAGTGGTCGTGGAGCGTATACGTTGCCAAAAACATCCAGGAGCCCTCTACCTTTTTGAACCTACCCTACCATTCAAAATCAAGGAAAGGATGAGGCTTATATGATAAACTTTAATAAAAGGCATATGAATCCATCAAGTTCTGCCTTTTCAAATCTTACGCGAGCGGGGAAATAGTGTTGAGAAAAGTGCAAAATGCACTTGTGAGGGGTTGTAATGGGAGAGATTCCGATCCCTTACACTCCTGCGGGTGTATAGTTTGAAAATACTAATCAGGTGGAAGGTTTCTTAGGGGTGATACAGGATAAACGATTGAGTAATGTATCAGTGTGGAAGTCGTGATCCTGGGTTCCACAAGGACTACGTTACCCCCCGCCTTCTCCTTCTTCGATTCATTCTTTCTCGTACCGTCCGAAGTCATCTTTGCAATTATCGAAAAACATGTCCAACTTCCTGTCGACAAACAGTAACTTTAAGAAAGCGGGGATCAAGCGACGAAATCCGACTCCGGTAATGACTGCTAAGCGGCAACGATACACGGTTAACGATTTGAGGTGAGCGGGGAAGCTGCTGCTTCCAAACAACTCAACTAACTAATGGTAAAGACAACAGTGCACAAAACACAACAACGTCGCTCTCCGATCCTTCCACCAGTCACCAGACTCACTACTTTTTTTTTTTTTTTTTTTTTTTCATGAGTTTATTGATTCTGGCCCAAAAACGTACATGCTGCTCGCGCTATGGCATACAAAAAGCCTTAATTTCAACGCAGTAACAAATGAAATAACAAAAACTCAAATAACGCAACCAATCCTTCAAAACGGGAAAACAAAATCCCTAGCATCGCCAACGATGACTAACGTAAAAAGTAATGTAACCTCAAACCAAAACAACAGCCCAGTCCAAGGAGAGTCACAAGTGAGGAAACCCATCATCAAAGTCACCACCCACAGCCGACGCCAGGGGCATCCAACAACAATAATAGTAAGTAAGTAAAAACAAGCTGGAAAAATAAACCCTCAAGGCCTCAAGAAGAGGAGGCAGGGGAGAACAACAAGGGCACCGGCGAGCCAGGTGGAGGCGACGCAGGTGGGGAGGCAGAGATCACGGGAGGCATGCTGGGCGGGAAGCCAGTGGCCGTGGCGGAAATGTATCGGGCCAAGTTGATAATAAGGGGGGCCGAGGACCAAACAGGGGCTTCAGGCGCCAGACTGGAGATACCCTGAAGGTGGGAAGCTCTATCCTGGGCCTTAGCCGGGCAGTGAAGGATGGCGTGATCAAAGGCCTCGTCTGCTTCCTCGCAAAAGGGGCACAGGGTAGAGGCATCACGGGTATACCAGGAAGTGTGGGCAGCGAGGTAGCTTTTACCGGCCCTCATCTGGTGGAGGCGGCCAGCCGAGAACTTGGGCAAGCCCATGAAGGCGTGGGGAGTAAAGGAGGGGGGGAACTTGTAGGAGGGGGGGGGTGGCAGGGCAGCCCAAGAAGCGAAGGTGGAGGCGACGACCTTGCACTTCAGGGAGCGATAGGGTGGGGCTTCTGCCGGATTGTACAGGCGGGGAAGTAGCAGATGAGGGGAGACCAGGGGGAGCCTGTCAGGCAGAAGGTCCTTGATCGAGAAGGCAATGGCGTCCAGGGGGAGGTGACGCTGGAAAGGAGAGGGGGAGGTGGACCAGAGGCGGGAA
>QLOI01000249.1:32643-62543 GCA_003313605.1 Tuber umbilicatum | reverse complement strand
CCCCGACACCATCCGATGAGTACTCGAGTACCGTACTGGTAGAATTTAAGGGCTGTCAGAGCTAATACGAGGATACACTCCTGGTGAATAGGTATCATAAAAACAGTCTAAGCTACAGTAGTTGAGAAGAAGCTACCTTAATGTGCAGTACTCGAGCACAGCACTCATATTCACAACCCTTTCAAGGCACCCTACCAATATTCTCTCTAGTGACTCACGAATTGCAGATTACGTAGTTCTGTATAAACGTCTACTCCCAAAACCGCAAGTAAGCTGGTTTTCATGGTACAGGTCACATAATGTAGAGTATGATACGGGACAGTTCCAATCTTACAGACACTGCAGTGTAGCCCATCATTTCGGTGAAGCAAGGGCTGCAAGGCAGCAATGCCTTGTGAAAACAAAGCATCTAAAAAGGCCCACAAAGGGCGAAAAAGAAGAGACGAAGAAAAATGGAAAGAAAACCCCCCAAAAATGCCACACCTACTATGGCAGCGCTCCGCCCCCCATATCAAGCCGTAGTCAAGCCGTAGAGAGGCCCACCGGTACCTCCCGACAGGCCCAGCGCAATACCATACACCACTAGACGATATCATACACTCAGGCCTTTTTCTTAGCCTCTCCGTTCGAGCCCACTGAAGCTCCATTCCCAACTCCATTCGCTTTCGCGTTCACAGCTAGTCCCTTCCTCCTCCTCCTAACGACGGGCAGATTCCACACCCTCTCCCAAATACATTCGTACTCCCCCTGCCTCCCATCTAGACAGGACCTCAGCCAGATCCCGTAAACAATGTAATAGTACGCCCCCCAACTCGTGAGTAGATGCCACCATCCATGACCCTCCAGCAGCCACCCCCATGGCATGCCCACCTCTCTCCTCGCCAGCCGCAACTGCGAGCAATACGCATTGTCCGCGTTCCAGAGGAGGAACCCACTCAGGAAGAAGCCCAGGCCGTACCGCACCATCGTCCACATCCGGGTCACGGTCGCCGATTGCGTGCTGCGGAGGCGGGTTTCCATCAGGTACCAGGAGCGGCAGAGGACTATGGTGGTTAGGAGGGCGTAGGCATTTTGATGGAAGACTGGGTCTTGCAAGTGGTGGTAGATCAGGGTTATTGAACCGGCAATCGCAAAGAGGAACAGACCGAGGAGGGTTTGGACTGTGGGGGTGTGACCGTAGCCGAATGTTGCTGTGGGAGGCGTCAATCTATGTATAGGGAGAAGGGAAGAAGGAGGTTACCCCAACACATCAAACAGGTAGTATATATCATACTCAGTTCATCGACAAGCTGCATCGAATCTTCACCCCTCCACCGTCAATAAATCCATACAAAAAGCGGGGGAGAGGGAACTTACACCACAAGGTAGCATGGAACAGGAAACTCCCACAACCAACAAGCAAGTACCCCAAAAAGGTAATCAAAAAGATCCTATCATGTCCTTCAGAAATGCAATTCCTAAGCCCTTTCCAGCCAAGGTAAATAAACATGCCATTTGTGAAGGAATTGATGATTTCCGCGCAATCTGTTGTCTCTCCTTGCGTCAGCCCTATGGTGTAGCGCAATTCCCGGAACAGAAGTACAGTAGTACTCACAGGTCGTAAGGTAATAGTCCTCCTCACACCAACTAAACCGACTATCGTTAATATCCCGGCGAGTACAGTAGTAGTGGTGGGAAAGAGAAAGAACGAGGAAAATACTTCAAAGTAGCAGTCTCAGGCCCCCATCGGTGAACCTTCTCCAGCCCATATGGAATACTCCACATCTTCTCTTCTCTTCTCAAAAGCGGTTAAGAAAGTGTATTTTGGGGGGAGGGAGATTAAAGGTCGCTACACTAATTCTGGCTAGGAGGGAGGAGAAAAAAAGGAAAAAGTTGCACTGTAGAGACTCCCCCCAAAAGCCGAAAACAAATTCAATCCAATCCAATCTGTCCACTTCACTTTCTTCCTTCCTTTCCTCCCTCTTTCTACTTCTCTCCTTCTCTCTGCCCTGCTGGCTTGCTCGCCTTTTGCTCCTTTCTAGCAGAAAAAAGGAAAGAGGACGAACTCAGCTTTCAAGAGCTACAAAAGTGCGTTAAGATACGATTGGGTAGGTATAATAGGTATTGTATCGTACCAGCCTGCTGATACGGCAGGGTGAGTGAATGAGTAAAGCAAGCGAAGGGTAAAAAAATCCGTAGATATAAAAGAAAATAGAAGTAACGCAATGTAACGTAATTAGGTGAGTAACGAGCCAAGAACTACATAAGTTGAGCAAAGCAGGAGTCTCTAAGAAACCCGAAAATTTGGGAGAGTGGGAGAGAGAAGGGTTGAGCGAGGGTGAATGAAGAATGGATAAGGGAGCTATTCAAATGATCTAGAAAGAGAGGAAGTGACCGGTCCTTTCTTGCAGAAGGGATGAAGTGAGATGGGATAGACGAGAAGGGCGGTGGTGAGAAGAGGGGGAGGGTCGGGATTGCTTGCCCAGTCAGAATTTGACAAGAACTCAAGAAATAACTCAAGATCAGGAAGGCCCAGGTTCTTATAGGTAGTTTCACTGAGGTACGATACCGTGTCGCGGTGTCGGCGTTCTATCAAATTTATTATTCTGGGAGTCGCCGAGTCGGTGAGGAAAAAACACGGGAAGGGAAGCTTGGGAAGGATGCGGTGAAGTAGAGAGAAAAGTGATTCAAGAGCAGGAGCCGCAATGATGCAGATGCTACAGCATGATAACCTCTACTGTACGGTATTTGGTAGGTGTCACCGAGGAACAGGAACCGAAATGGGATGGATTGAAAAACCTACCTGGGGAAACTAACATCCAGAAGAATCTCTCCCCACAACACAAGAAACCTTGGCCGAACTATGATGATCATGGCCATGATGATAACAATAAATTAGAAGCCGTTCTATCATATAAATTTAGACGCCGCCCCTCTCTCCGTACCGTATTGTAGTGTATATAATCCATACTTTACGTCCTACTTCATCCTTGCAGAGATAATGAAAAAAGAGACTGGAAGAGTTGAATTCTCCCTCCTCCACCACCAAAAAATAATACCCCGTTTGGAACAAATGTTAAAAAAGCAGGCCCAAACTCCGAACACATCACTAGCCTAACGTAGACCCCTACCTCATACTTGCGCTGCCCTCCCGCCACGCGGCCCGCCGGATACCGATCGAAGGAACGGAGGAATTAGGTCGACTTCCTTGCCCTCTCGCGTTCGCGCTTGGCGTAGATTGCGCCGGTGAACGGACTGTTTGTGGTCAGCCGCCGTTTGTTCATGCACGGTCATGATTTATAAAGGAAAAATTGCTTGGGAAGAGAGGCAAACATACTCCTCGAACATGAGAGCGATTTTATAAACGATGAATACTTCGGCGGTTAGGAGGAGGCCGGCTGGTTTTGCGAACCTGGAGAGTTTGGTAACCTGATCAGCAAGAGGCGAAGATAGTGAGGGGGAGCTGGTACTATCACTTACCAAAGGGCACTTCCCAAAAACGCCATGGTAGACCCATAGTACATCGGTGCATCAGTAATGTTGAAAGGAAAGCTGGTTACACGGTGGTCCATCAGGATGCCGAAGTAGTCACCTTTATCAACCCCATCCTCATCATCAGCACAGTTCCCCCCCCCCTCAATGGAAATCAATAGGGAAGAAAGGGGACAAACCAAGATAAGTCCCCGTAAATCCCAATGCCCACATGGACGTCAAAACCAGCACATTCCCGCAAAAGAACGATGCCGCCGCCGCAAGCTTCACGGCATCAGTCTGAAGAACATCCAACGATGGTTGTTGCCGTAACGCCCGCTCGTAGAGGAAGTCTCTAAAGATCCCAATTCCAAAGATCACGACGGCAAGGAAGTAGCAGCCATAGCGGGAATTGCCTCCGAAGAGCTTGGTCAGAACCTTGTTGTGGTATTCTTGTCGAGCGACGGTACTGTGTTCCCCCGTTAACAGCCGGCCTAATCGAGAAAAGGAAGAGAAAACGTACTTCCAGAAAATTGGATTAAAAGCAATTGATCCCGCCGCAACTGTTTATTCTCGTCCATTGAATTAATTACGTCCACGACCGAAGAATAACATTGGGAAATCATCCACTTGCCTAGCAAACTCTTCTGGTCAAAATCAACTAGGTCCATCACGGTCGATTTCGCGAACAATTTCGTAGACATTGTTCCGGGTGATTACCTGGTGATGGAGATTATTAGGATAAAGGGGTATCGGGAAGTTGGTACCGTAGTAGGTTGAAGGTCGGTTTTTCAAAGTGAAGTGTCCCAAGAGACTAATTCACAGAACAAGCTGAATCGGGACCTGAGAGCCAGAGGGTTAGGGCTATGTGATGCAGAACCGCAGTGGTTGGCTAGTGTGGTTGGGCGCAACGTGTTATCCAGGAGAATCCTTGTTTTGTGGCGACATGTGGTTTCATAAGAAATCACTCGTGTAGAGTTTAACTGATAGGTTGAATAAGTTATGGGACTATCGTAGTGATCAGTAGCGACGGTAGATTCTAGAGATCAATGTGCCGTAGCCCAAGGTATGATGCGGTAGACCATAAGGCCATCGTAGCTAAACCATATAAGCCCATACGAACCCAGACCAGTACGGTGAACATTTTATCATGAGATACGGAACCAACGCCACCCCTCCAGGGGGAAAATTAATTACTGCCGGGGGCCTAGTTCAGGAACTTCATCACCTTCCTTCTTCCGAATGAACGAAACTAATATCTAGCTTATTATCCTACCAAACAACATTAATCTAATATCATATGTGTAACCTTTCCGGATCCACGGCTCAACACAAGCAATAAATTTAGGGATCAAGCCCTACGAGGAAGTACCGAACCTTCTTCCTGGGAAGATCAAAACAATCACAACTCTCGTGATAAGGCGGTAGAGCAACGGGAAGTGTGGGGATCACGCACACACTTTCCCGTCCTCGTGGCCGCGTAGTGCATTTGAAATAGCAATGTGTGGAAGTCTGAGCACATGGACTATGGGCCAGACTATATTGGAATCCATCCAGGTGCGTCAATATTTCTGCTGAAGGAGAACCACCAATGTCTAAGATAACACTGCAGTCACCATCCGTGTGATCATATAAGTATGTTCGAAAACGGCTGCCGCGGGGTATAATCTACCAAATACAGCAGCGAAAACTTCCCCCCGGCAAGATGCATCATAACTTTTGAAAGATCGTATAATCAGAGCCTATAAGATTCTCCTCCTGCCTCTGGAGCGGATTGTGTACCCGCACCGCTGGCGATACAAGCTGCCGTAGGTCGTGTTTCTGGAAAGTCGTGATAGGGCTATGGAAGTGCGTAGGGGGTATTACTCGGTTTTCAAACTACCAAAGCCGACCTCCTCAGTATCTTAAGTCTCTCCTTCAAATGACCATTGTGATAGTCTGGATAGGCGGCAGTGCAAGAACCATTTTAGGGAATATGGAGTTGTTATATCATAATAAAATGATATGCCGTCGTTTTCGTTCAAGATCGAGGATATGCTGGAGAATGCTCTCCCTATTGTATTCAATAGAATCTAGCCTCCTGCTACTATTTGTGAATAAAACTACTCTTGTAGATGGCACCGATGGCCTCATGAGTTCATTGGGCTTTGTCTGATATATGGTGGCCCATCCTCTGTAGGATAACGCCAGCGATAGTGTTGTCTGCCCTAACTTCTATTAGAGCTCGGGAATCTTGAGAAACCGACAGAACTTAATAGACATAATGGGGTCATCGGTCTTAGCGCCGAATAGGAAAGAAGCTGCTGAATGGGTCTAATACAGAATTATAGCAATAGGTTAAGCAGGAACATCGAGAGATCGAGGCGAGGGATATATAGCAGCCTGGCGACTCGAAGCCATATTTCCGTTTACATTCTACATTGCCCAGATATAGACGTTCACGTACCAAGGGCGCCAAACAGCAGGAAAGTAACAGGAATATTGCGCACCAATTGGCAATCGAAAATAGAGGTGGAAATAGTAAATTGGGGTCCCTAGAGTCCTCAAGTGTACAGCGCGTCGGTATGAGTATCGCTCAACTAGAGCTACCTAAGGCCTGGCCCGTGGGAGCAAAGCCTTCCAACCCTATCTATGGCCTTAGCGACAATGGCTAGATAGATGTTAACACAGCTACATCAACGTAAATCTCTGACAAGATCCGAGTGTACTAGAGCCTGCTGCCTGTGAACATTTCAGAAAATCGACGATAGCCAAACTGCGCATGAGCCTATAGCATCGACACCCAGCCCAGGGACCTCGTTCTCAATTCAGCTCATTTCAATGGGCGGTGCCTCCATTGTCACGAGCAGCCATAATATATCACTCGACTGCAGGAACCTAGGGCATCGCGGCGAGAACGTGTGGGAAGAACCACTTCAAGTAAGCGGACGAGCACCCGTCTCGAGTCGCTAGGAGCTCGAAATAAGCAACTAAAGGATACCGGGAATAGTGCAGTGTTGAGTTGTTCTTGGTCTCCAACGAGTAGCGATCATTTGAAAAAATGGGGTGAATGCCGGGCACACTCCCGCCTTATTGTCGGATAACTTAATCAGATTAAGCACGAGAGTATAGTATGATAGCTAGTTTCCATTTCTACAGCTGAGCACGAGGCCCAGTGGTATTTTCAGGTATTATCAGGTATGGAAGCCCCGCTGTGCAAAAATATATTAATTCCTGAAACTGAAATTAGGACCCTAGTGAGAAGAGGGCCAATTACTATTCCCCGGCAGCCAGTCCGAGTATCGATAGCAGAAAAGCGCTTATTGTGCACTCATTATGGCTCATGATTCCCATATCTCCTCCAGGCACTATCGTAGCTTCAGACTTCCATCGTGCTCAGGCCTATGATCTAACCCCTCCCTGTCCCCTACAAAACCAAATTCACCCACAGTTACAAATAATCCTGGCCCCGCTGCTTTCTCAACCCTACTATGAAAGTCCCTCACGGCAGCGGCCCTTTCCATTTACTTGTTTTCCCACACAGTGAGGAGTTCAGTCTTCACTATATAAAGTAGGGCCTTCATCCCTTCCAATTTCTCTTCTTTTCTTCCTCAACTACAACACAACAGAGAAATTACCATCACAGTACACACTTCCCCCACAGCTCAACTTTGTACTGTTTTCCTCCCTCTTATTTTTATCCCACCTCCTCCCACATTCCATCATATCTTTTTTTTTTACCTTTTCCTACAAACCAACATTACTCATCACAGTACAAAATGGCAAAAACCAAAACAACCTCCTTCCGCCAGCGGCCATACCCATCCAGAAAATGTTCTTCTATGTCCAAGCCGTATGCCCCCCCCCCTTCTCTTCTTCCATCCTTCAATGTACTTCAAAAAATAAATCGCTTTACTGATACCCCTCCAAGGATAATTGTTCAATCAAAAGTATCTCAGGCTCAAATACCTCCAGCGCCATTACGACGATCTGATTCAGTCAAACTCAGTCCTAGTGGGAAGCCAATTGTACCAGCTAAATATGATGATCCTATTACTAAGTCAAAATACTACCATGGCAAGGGATACTCAACCACTCCAGCAAGAGCCACAGATGAAGAAATTGAAGATGACCTTGCACAAATGAAGACAACCTGGAATGGAGAACCTTATATTCCACCTACATCACCCAAAGAAGTTCTTCCTGAATTCAAAAAATATGGTAGCAGTGGCTATAAAATTGAGAAGAGAAAGAGAAAGTTTGAAAGACTAAGTAATGTGAGGAATAAGCCTTTTACAGAAGAGGAGCTTAGGTATAGCAATAAACCTAAAAAGAGAATCTGCTATCTAGATAAGGTCTCTAATAGGTGTGATGTCAGTAAGGCTTTACCTACTGATATGAAGGAGATTGCATAGGGGAAAAAACATTTATCTTATAAATAATATATATCTTTTCATTGTAGCTAGTATTACAACTCCCCCCCTTACTCCAAATATCATATACGATATATATTCATTCCAGAATTCATGGTACCTTTTGTGAAGGCTCTTGAAATTCTATATCACTTATTCTAACCAGACCTCAGAATACAAATATCATACCACTATTCCACTAATACTACCGGTCATGCATTTCCAGCCAATTGATACCAATATGATATCCAACTACATTACCCTTCGCTCGTATTTTACCCCTTATCACTTACCAGCTATTGTAGTATCCCCTACCACTTCTACCCCTCCCGCCCTACTCTTGTCCTCAGTGGGTGCTTTGAAGCGCCGATCACATATCCTATTCCCCGAAAACGAGCCAGAATTCCATTAGAGCTTCCGGAATATTGAAACGATTCTTCAAGCCAACGGTGGTCTAGAACTTGGTGGGGTAGAATTACATGCTAAGAATATAGAGCGGCAGGGGGGCAGGCGATTAGAGAAATACTTAGGAGATAAAAAAAAATAGCGTCTAGACATAGGAACCAATGAAGATTTTCTAGGCCCGCGCACGGCTATTCAGAATAAAGTGATCAGTATATAGCTCAACTAGCTAAGCGGACTAGAAAATTGGAAACGATTCACAGAATATCACTCTTTATATTAGGCCACTTTCAGAACTGCGATAGCATTCTAGTGACTGGTCTGGTTTCCCAGTGCTCAAAGTTACCCCGGGAGTCCCAAACGCTTCTCGGGCTCGAATTTTCGTGCTGCCATCTCCTCAATCAGTAAGACTTTTGAGCCCCCCGCTTCACCGAAATATTTAAGTCGGCCTATCCTCCCATCTCAACACTTTCTGTTTCCCGTGTTATTCGATCTCTGCCTGCCCCGAACCTCTTTCTCACGAGCAAGTATGGTGCGCCTAGTACCAAAACGCATGTATAACTTATTTGAAGGAGTCCTTTTTGACCCCAATTATCATACAATTATCCAACTGGGACCACCGGCCGCGGGGTTCAGGGGATTATATCCGGCAGTTCGTTTCAGCCTTCACGAGTCCCCAACCCAACTGCCCCCCAACACGCTGCTAAACGAGTGATAGTACATGATCACGCTCAACGGCCAACAAAACTGACGAAAACGGCGTCATGACCTCAACACAATACCCCAAAACACACGCTAGTGCGCCCCGCTCGCTAGTACTCATCAAGATCACATCTCTCAACAGCCCCTTGTTCCAGCGGTACCATCGCACTTCCGGATACACCAGTGTGCGGAAGGTAGTTCCTGTATGCTAGGGGTTAGAATTAGATAGATAGTTACGAATTGAGTTCCGTGCATGCTAGCTAGACAAAGAATGGAATGTATTAGGCGCTATTCAAGCAGTTCATTTCATGCTCGTGAGCCGTGAGTGCGATTGGGAGCTTGGGGGTTTCTGGTTGAAACTGCTTTGGCTTTTTGAGCCTTGGCGGACATTGGATGTGCGTGTTAGAGGCATGTTGAGCTGAGATCGGAGGTATCACTGGGGTGACGACCCTGTGGCGGTTCAAAAGCGCCCGAACAAATTCGGGCAAACCCGGGATCCCGTGTATATAGTCTCTCTTGAAATATGGCCCTCCGCAGCTGTCCGCCCCATGAGGCGGGGCGCTTAAAAGGGGGAATACGGAGGCTTTGGAAACAAACGACTATGGAGGATGATGGAGATGCTGAAAGTGGATTCCCTCGGGTGACCCTGGCGCTCTGGGGTTCTATTGTAGATGTACCATACGGTACAGGCAAAAGCGCTGCGGGCCCACTGCGGAGCAACCGCGAGTACATTAATTTATGATAAACCCTCACCTTACCAATTCCGGTATGATGCACCCGCATCCAGGTTGAATAACAGAACCACCACTCCAATACATCCCGCAAATAAATTTATTCATTAACCAGCCCAGTATCAATAGCTCGACAGCCATCATGAAAGAGCAACATTAATTCCCTCTTCCTCCGCCATTCTCAAAATCCACTTCCGCACCGTCGCATCCGGCGCGAGGTCTATGGGAAGCTTATCCTCTGAGTCCCTAACGCTCGAGTCCGCTCCCATCCTCAACAACTCCAATGCGACGTCACCGTTGCCCTCCGCAATTGCATGGTGCAGCGGGGTCAGCCCGCTCTTATCCTTTGGGCTTACCGATGAGCGGTTTTCCAGCAGGAGCTTCACCATGGGGAGGGAGCCGGTGGCGGCAGCACGGTGGATGGGCTGCTGCCCACGGGTATCGGCCGTGCGCGTGTTTGCTTTGTACGGTGGGGAGAGGAGCTTGCGAGCTGCTGAGAGGCGGGACTTGGAGGCGCAGAAGTGTAGAGGTGTCTATCATATGGATATGTTGTTAGTCGGTCAGTTGTCGAATTGGGCCAGGCCAGGCCAGGGGAGGGATGAATTACTTGTCCGCCGTTAGCTGCGATACCGAGTTGAAGCGAGGAGTTAGCTTAAGTTAGACCATCGGGATCCCTATACGAATTAGGCCGGAAATGACATACTTTTAAGATTAACATCCGCCTCCCTTGACAACAACAAGTCCACCATCTGCTCCCCGTCTTCAACACTCACTGCAATCATGAGCGGTGACCACCCTGACCCATCCTGAGCATCTGCGTCGAACCCCTTCTGTTGCGTAAGGAGCTGCACGATAGGGAGGTGGTTGTATGAGCAAGCCCAATGTACAGGCAAACGATCATCTGAGTCGCGACGGTATGCTAATTTCGGGTTTGACTCCAGTAGAGACTCCACCTGAGATACTTGTTTATTCAGTCCCTCATGTTAGCCCGGAATTGATAAAAGACCAAGATAACCTTTCTCCTTTTGGGTCAGTGGATTGGAGTGAGGAATGGGGAGGGAATGGATGCACATACATCTGCCTTGTCTGCAAGCTTCGTGGATAACTTCTTTATCCTCCCCTTCCATAGTTTTGGGGGCGATATCGAGTGAGGATGAAGATACAACAAGGTACGATAATGACAGGTGTGAGCAGATCACAACTTTCTTTGATGGTGGGGAATCCTGGCTTGGCGATTTGGTGAGAAATGGCGTTACATGGTCACAAGTCTAAGCAGGACAAGGTACGAAAGTTACCCGGCTTCTCACTTTTTTTTTCCCTTTCCGCCAGGGGCAAATTGAAAAATCCGGACTAAGAAATAGAAGCTAGCATTTATATTTCCCAATTCGGTCAGCTCCAAGCATAAATTACTCTATTAGGCCTAGTATAATCCGGCAGTGCACACTGCACAGTGATGAGGAATGAAGGATCCTGGCATCAGGAACATCTCCGACCTTTCCATTCCTTGACAAACTCCTATTTTCCCCTCCCTTCAAGCTCTCGTTGTTGAACACAAACAACTTTATTCCATTTCCATTTTACGCTTCATTCCAGTCTAAAGCTAAAAGCTAAGAACAACAAAGACATTATTATGACTACTAACCGCTTCTCGAAAGTTGCCCCGGTTGAGAAAAAGTATGCAGCCATCTTGTTCGATTTGGACGGTAAGCTTAGGCCGGAGGAGAGGAGGTGCTCAGGATATGTTGCAAAGTTTGTAACTGATTTGTTATGTGAGCACCAGGTACCCTGATTGACTCTACGCCTGCGGTAATCGCACACTGGAAACAGTAAACTCTTCCTCCCAGTAAGAAGTCAGACAAGATGAAAGAAATCTCATTTCGTATAGGTTTGGAAAAGACCATGGCATCGACCCAGCCTTGATCCTCGCCACATCCCATGGGCGACGAACAATCGACACCATCAAGGAGTGGAAACCAGAGCTTGCAAACATGGACTGTAAGAGCCGCACCGCCAGGGGGAAAATTGCGGCTAATTTGCATACCATAGATGTCCGTGAGGTCGAAGGCCGGATTCCGAAAGAGCATGCGGCGAGTGCGAAGGAACTGCCCGGTGAGTAAGAAAATGCTTTGTTGCCCAATAACCTTGACGGACAATCTTAATAACACGCCGAATGCGCCTTCCTTCCTCGGGAGTTGCATTTGGGGGAAATTCAGGTACGAGAACACTAGTATCGTCGCTTGATAAGAGCGGAGCAAAGTGGGCCATCGTGACCTCGGGAACCTCTGCCCTCGCAGAACCATGGATCAAGGTATAGTTTTTATTCCCACCCTCGTATCCCTTCAAGGCATGAAGTCATAACTGCCCGGAAATTCCCCGGAGTTCGGTTCGAAGCGAATCCCAAAGAGCCGAGCGAAGCGGTCACACTGGAACAAAAAAAAACAAGGATGCATGACTCCGTTTCGTGATCAAGAGAGACATTTGAAGATTATGGTTGGCTGACAAAACGATCGGACAATTCTAGCTCATGGGGCTCCCACGCCCAGAGGTCTTCGTGACTGCCGACAAAGTTGTCAATGGAAAGCCAGATCCGGAAGGTACATCCCTCCTACTCTCTCCTTGCCATGATATTACCGGTGGTGTAATATTTTTTTCTTCCTTCGAGTGCCGAAACGTCAGTGCGCTGAACAAAGGGGTCGTGAAGGCTATCTCCTGGCCCGTGAGCAGTTAGGCCATTCTAAGGCCACAGAGCCTCTCGCAGACGTGCTCGTAGTAGAAGATGCACCCGCTGGGATCCGTGCTGGGAAGGCGGCCGGCTGCGACGTCCTCGCGCTGCTCACCACACACTCACGTGAAGAGGTAGAGGCCGCGGGTGCAGACTTTGTGGTCGATGATCTGGAAAGCGTGGAGTGGTTGGGGAAGGACGAGGACGGCGTTTTGCTCTTGGTAAACCCTTCTCCTCTACCGACGCCTTTTGCGCTCCCGTTGGGGGCGAACTTGATCAACGAGGTGGTGCCCAATTAGGTGGAGAGAATGTTTCTGCAGTCTTCAACGGGGAAACCGGCAGGTGGTGAAGGGTGATCAGTAATAGCTACGGTATCTTTTTGTTACCCTGCTTTGACGAATTCACTTCCTCACCAGTTTCGTCGTACCCCGTTGAAGGCTGTAATCGTGAAAGGAAGAGGAGAGGCGCAAAACCTGTGGAACCTCTTTCATGTGCGGTTCAATAAAATTTTATGTACGAGAGAGATAGAGAGCCCCGAGGGGTGGGGAGGAATGGGGTGATTACGATGTGGGAATAGATTCCGTCTAGATTCAGACTTGACTACCGTGGCGCATTGTGTTGTAACATTCCCTAAGCCATCCACCCAGCCCGGCCCACGAACTAAACTCAACCTCAACAAATCCAAGGAGAAACTCCCAGCCACTCACCCATTCCGAAAGGAACCAAGCAAAGGAAGGAAAGAAGGGGGTTCAGAGCTACCGAAATGAGAACTCGATGAACTGCGGGACTACCGGTATTGTGCTCGAGTAGGTACAAACCCTCGCCCGTTCATTTCCCAAGATCGATTCGTGCAGCCAACATCCCTTCCTACCTTCTTCTCTATGACGCTGGAATGATGATCCCTCCTCCCTTATTCCCCTTCCTGCTCCACGAGTACCGGTGCCGTACCTATCCAGACGCAATGCCGTCAATACAAGTCTCGCCGAAGCCCAGGGATGACGGAAGCAAGGCATGCACTCTACTCATCCTTTAGGAGAGAAGCACTGGGAAGGGCAAAGGCCAAACGGGTTTGAACGTCCCTTTTAGGGGAGCGCCGTACGTAGGGATCGCGGGGGGATAAAGCTTGTCCGTACTCGAGTACAGTACACGATTCGGAACAAGTATGGTGTTCCCGCTTTGTGATCAGATCGGGCTTGGGCCTACCGTATTGTATTGTATCATCACGGTGCCGAAATAACATTACTCGAGTACGGTACTACCATCAAGCGTTGAATCAAACGAAACGTCTTACTGCACCTCCCCCTTATCAAAACCCGTTCACGCATCCACCCCCGCGCAATGCACCGTCTTCCCACCCTGCCAAGACGACTCCGCGATTCCAACCGCTACGCCGGCGTAAGGGTGATCGGAAGTCGGCGATCGTAATCTCACGCGTGGTGGTGGTTTCTGTTTCTCTCATTTCCCTTCCGGTTCGGGTTGGTTTCGGTATTTGTACTCGAGTATTTGGCGGGGGAGGAGGGAGGGACTGTGCGGGGGGGAGCGGGATGGGGACGAGAGTGTGTGGCGTTTTGGGGGAAGAGTGGGCCGTGGTTTGACGGAATGATCGGTTAGGGATGTCCATTTTCACAGTGGAAACGGTCACCAAACGGAACAGTTCCGTTTGCCCACGGTATTTCTATTGCTCAGGCGTAACTTTGGTTACTAAATTTATGGAAAACTACGAAATGCCTTCTCGGGTGGCGGCGGGGGGGTCTAATGCCCGCAGAATGCCACCTTTGTAGTGTTTGTTGTGAGCGCTCTGGCGTAGTACTGTACCTCATCGCCTGCCGGCACAGTTGTGTCTTTCAATCAAGTATGATATATATTCTCTACATATCAAACTGTTAATAGATATACTATACTATGAATATTGCATTTCACTATGATATTCATTTCGCAGTGATATCTTGATGGTAATTTAATTTAACCCACTAGAAGTATCATATTGATATTATACCTAAAATGGTTGCTATGGAGGGGCGCTGCGCTCGTAATGTTTTGATGACACTGTTTCGCGAGTAAGGACTCGGTCCACACACAAAGCCAAGGCTGAAAACATGAGACCTACGGACAAATATTTCACGAAAAAAAAAAAAAAAAAAAAAAAACAGTTTTTTAAACACTCAATCAATCAGTGGAGAAGGTATTCCCATTATCGGTAACCAATGGATTACCGATCTTAGATTTCTAATCTCTGGACATCCAGATCAGCCCTCGTGGCTATCCTCAATATCTACCGTACCGTATGATCCCCGGGTTTAGAGGGGGCATTTTGAGCGCTTTCCCTGAAATTCACGAACAGGCCTAGGAGATTACGCCTTCAAAGAACAATTGTGCCGATACCATAATATTACTATTTTCACAGAATAGAATACCTGTACCTTGATTGTAGTAGCTCAGCGTAGACTCCCCACCCCTTGACTCCGCGGCCCCGCGCTATTCAGGGCGTTCATACCGGGGGGCCGAAATGCGCTTCACTCTTAGTGAGCGGTAGACCCCCTCCGAGGTCGCAAAACCTCCCCCCCTCTTCAGCCCGTCGCTTATGCTATGACATTGCATCCCACAATCGCCGATCCGCGATCCCCCTTCCGTACCAGTTTGCAAGACTCCGAGAGCAGTAGCGGTCAATATTTCTCAGGCACAGACAGACTCGAGTCGACATGGGAGCGTTACTGGCCCGTGCGGTGCTAAGGAAAAGTGGCAAAAACGGGGGTAAAAATCCCCCACGCGGCTGATCTTCCCCAATGAACTGACTAACTCGGTGTTTATTATAACTATGGCCCTTTCCTATTCATCGTCAAGTCTTCGTGCTATGATGGAACTAAAACCTGCTACGAGTGAAAAGTGGGAGAAAAAGTCGCCACACTTTTCATATCATCTCGCCCTTATCTCACCACACACCGACCCCTGCGCGCCCCCAGCCACGATCCTCCCCCCCACCAACCATTCCGCATTCGATTTGCCACCCCACCCTCTCCCCCTGTCGCGAAAAAAGGCACAACTTCACCAAAGACATCCGTTCCTGGACTCGCTTAGGGGCCTGTGCGTCCGGGGTATATGCGGGCTGTATGAATTACCGCGGTGCATCATGTCGTATCACATCGGTTTTCCTCTTCCTCTTCGACTTTTCCTTGACCCTTTTGTTCTCGTTTCCCGAGGGGGTCTCTTCAAGTGAGAAGGAACTTGTATCTGTATCCGCGCTGGGATCGTGATCGGGGAGCGAATATGAGGAGATGGACATATGGCGGGGCGGCCACTGTAATCGTGAGAAACCTTCCGAGATTCCAAAAAGCGCGAGTTGTGGTAAAAGTACTCGTACCGTACAATGGAAGGGAGGAAAGCTTGTCGCGGGATTTCACGGCATCCCCGCAACCTACCGTGCCGTACCCTGCTACCTCACCTCACCTCACCGTACTGGTACTGGTACTTTATCCAACCATCCCACCACTGTTCTGTACGAGCACTTGTATCATACAGGGCACAAAACCTCTCACAGCACAAAGAATATCCTTGTATCAGACTGTACCTGTACTGTACCTGCCGCCGGAAGCTTCTGGCGCAACGCAACACAGGAAGGAAGGAGGGGAGGGAGGGAGGAAGCCCAATACGGAGCCGTCAGCGGTCAGGTGGGCGTTGGTATTACATTACTATGGCTCTAAAAATGTAACCGTAGGTACCGTGCCCAGCCGCTGGCTATGGATGGGGTTGAGTGCTCTCGCTTCCACGGACTTGTGAAGCACCTCAGCAGGTACCCGCATCGTCAACTCATGCCCTGGATGGCAAGCAAGACAAGGACTCCAGGTTTTTCTTCTTCTTCTCTAGTCTGGTAACGGCAGATTCCACCGCATCTTTTTACCGGTAAATTGCTTCCACGATGGAAGACTGCCAAGAATTTGCCAGACATCGGACTTTAGGAGAACTTTGTGGACATGAGCGTACCGTCTTTGCATATGCGGTGGGGTACTGTACGAGTACGAGTGCGGTACCGTATAGTACCCTATAGAGGGCTTCTTAATCTGTGCTATGTACCGGTATGTACTCGATTACTATTGTGCTACCTGTCTGTGTGAAACGGGGTCACGCGGGCAGGATTGCGAGTTCTTGGTTGGGGGTATTATGATATTATTATCATAATAGTGAGCACCGGTATGGGCGCAGAGGATGTTTGCTCCGGTGCTTGTTTGCGCTGTGCTGTGCTGTGGATGCGGTGATGTACCTGTCCTGTACAGTACTGTATCATACCTGATGCTTGTGCTTGCGGTAACCGCCTGGACATCACCAGTACTGGGTATCATGTGTCACGTCTGTCTGCCTTGATCGAAATGATGAAGGGTAAACCTGACTCGGGATTCATAATACCACGAGAACCAGTATTTCTGCTCAAGAATACTCATTTCATTTTTTTATTTCCTTATGATGCTATAATAATAATAACACTATGATAATAAACCGGAAGCCATGTGGTCTCTTGTGAAACGAAACGACGCACACACGACAGTTCTTGTGCTAGCTATCATATTATCAGCTTCCATCTATCACAGCTGGGGTGGTCCACCATATGTATGACAAAACTTCCAATACAGCACCATACCTCGATCCCGAAGGATCGGTCCTACCAATCAGCGTCTCTCCCTCCCTCCCTCCCTCTCTCCCATCCCGTTGCTGAGGCTGCACAAATTGCGATATGATACTGTGCCAAAGGAGTCTAACATGGTATGTCTGCTTCTGTCAAGTTTTTTATCATCATAAGATAACAACTTGAAACGCTTTGTTTTAAGCTCCAGTTTGATGGCAACCATAGCGCAAGGATGGATGAGCGGTATTACCATACTATACTCGCACCATCAGGTCGACGCTGTATTTCGTTTTTCAGATCCCCCCCCCCATGTTTGCATATTTTCCTTTCTTTTGTTTAGCACATTTGTCTTGCTCTTGTCTTGTCTTGCGCTCCACTGTGCTTGTACTAGTACCATATCGTGGCGGAGTTATCATATCGGTTCCTGAAGATTCGGCGCTGTGGTTTCTTTTTCAGAACACCGGTATTCCGGGGCTCTTTTTTCTTCCCAAATTTTTTCACCCCGTTTTTGTGGTGTGGGTGTGAGTGATGGGGGAGGAGGGAGGAGAGGAGGAGAGGAGGGGGTGATCATTGACGATGAGCACGGTATGGGCCCGGGGCGAGGGGTGGTGTGAGACCACGATGGACACGAAGGGATGCTAAGGGGATATGAATCATGAATGGTGGTGGTGCCTGACGGGCTGGACCGGACTGTACGAGCATCGGTGCAATACTGGACTGGGCTTGAGGGAGGGAGGCTTTCTTCTAATTCTTCTGCGGTCCATCCTTCGGCGTTTTCCCCATTTCAGTGATCGATTTTATTACTATTATTATTATTATTATTGTTTTTTGGTCTGGCAGGCAGGTCGCCCCGTTTCCATCCATATCATATGGTAATCGGATTTCTTTTCTTCCCTTCCCTTTCCCTTCCCTTAAAGATCTGCTCAACCCCCTACTCATCCCCGACCTTCTGAAAATCTCCCTGTCTTTTTTTTTTCCTTTTACACCTCTTCCAATCTATCTGTTTCTGTGCGTTCTTCGTTCATTTATCATTGCCTCCGTAGTGCAGCCGCCGTTCCCTTATTTTCCATACACACATACCCCAACCTGCCCCCCAGCTGCACCAGCATCCTCCTCCATAGCAGATAGGATCAGGAGCAGAAGCACAAGCAGCTACCCGGCCACTTTCTCTTGGACGCGCACACACAACCCTTTTCCGCACCTGGGCGTATATATCCATGATATAGTTCATTCAACCTTGTCCCTCCCCCCCCTCCCTCTCACTGACTTTCACCGTTTTGTATATCCCATCATATTAATCTTTATAACTCTGTCAAGATATCTCGCATTGCATTGCACATTCGCTCACTCACTCATCACCGTCCTTTATTTCTTTTTTCTTTTTCCGCGTAGCTTTACTGCGGCCTTCCTTTCCGGGGTGATCGAATTCTTGTAGTACTTGTTGCGTCATAAGTGGTTGGTTGGGCTTCATTGAAACTCGCATTACCGACAAGTGTAGGCAAGTGATCTCTTCCCTTTTCCTTCTTTCAGTCGATCCATTCATCCAACCAGCCAATCCCCCACTCCTCCCAACTTTCCAAGTCCTGGAAGATTCCATTTCCAATTGGACAGCCAATTATTAACTAAACCTCAATCAGTCCGTTATTATTCGTTCGTCTCCAACATCCCGGAATCACCCAATGGTGTACGACATGGATTCCGCTCTCGCTCATTCGTTCCCGGGCTACTCACAGCCCGAGCATCACTTAAATCACATACTGCAGTTCCACCCGCACCTGCAGCTGGTCGACGACTCGAACCGTTTTGCCTCCAACTCTTCGTCGTCCGTTTCCCTGACATCCATGTTTCCCATGCCCGGTGGTGGTTCTTGTAATAATAATTTTCAATATTCTCACCCTCCACCACCACCGCTATTGCCGTTGTCTAGGAGAGGTTCAGATTGTAGCGTTTTGAGTAATGCTTCGTCCGACGGGGATGGGGGAGTTTTGATGATGGTCGAATCGAGAAGCCGACTCACCCGTGAGCAGATTCAATTGCTCGAGCGTCAGTTTTCTGACTCCCCCAAACCCAGCACTAAGCTCCGCAGGGCTTTGGCTGACAAAACTGGCTTATCGGTACAACGCGTCGGGGTGAGTACCTTGTAAAAGTGAAAAAATTACCTTCAGGCTTCCCCAATCACACACAATCTCTCCACCCTGCTATCACTTCGGAATTTTCTCCCGTTGTGTTACCCTTCCATGCCCTTAATTTACCTTTCCTATATATCCTCTCCACGCCTCTTTTTCGTCGCGGCTACTCCCTCCTTGTGCTTGTACCTGTACTTCTTCCTCTGGGGGGAGGTTTTTTGTGCCAGAAAGTATCTAACTTTTTTCTCTCTCTTTTATCGAATAGAATTGGTTTCAAAACAGACGAGCCAAAGCGAAACAACAAAAACGACAGGAGGAAATGCAAACAAGGCAGATACTCGCATCGGCCGGCCGACGGCGAGCAACGGAGCCTTCTTCACCCGTTTCCTCAAGTCCTTTGCTACCAACAGGCGCCACCACCGCTAGTAGTGGTACAACATTCCCAGCAGACAACATGATGACTGCTCCAAAGCCCCCGCGTCGGGCAAAGTCGTTCGCGGACATTCCCTCAACACCCGCTCGTTTCGCCGAGAAACACGGGGAGAGCGCGTCTCCCTACTCTTCGCCTTCTGAAGCTAGTTATGCTTCGTTGGCACGATCACTTGCTGTTGCTACAGCCGCGGCAGCGCATGCAGATTCGGTTGGGGGATTCCAGGTGAATTCCCATGAGATTCCGAATCAGTCTCACCCACAATCCCAGCTTCCGGGATATACGCATCCATTCACTCTAGGTGGGACTGAGAGCCCATGGCCGATATCCCGATTCTCGGACTATGGCTCCAGCACTGCTTCTTCAATAATATACACTCCGACACCAGCAGGTCAGTTGGAGGATCCGTTCGAGTATGATCAGATATCCCCAGACTCTGATTACCACTATGATGATGGTGGCGATTCACAATCGAATAATAATCCGGCTGAGCCGGTGGATTACTTTGACTATCATTACCCGCAGGAGGACTTTTCCGCATTTGCTGCGGCGATTGATGTTACATCTACACAGAGGACTTTTGTCCTACCCGCTATGCCGCCGACACGCTTTCTGCGGCCTCCAAGAGCTGGGGATGGCCAGGGAACTCAACCTCACCATAACCATTACCATAACCTTGACCAGCAGCAGCAGCAGCAGCGGGAGGTGTCGGAGAGAGACTTTATCCGTCGTGACTCCTGCCCTGGCGAATTCTTGGACGCATTTAGTTCTATAGACCTCCCTGAACAGGCCCAGAATGAGCTTCCCGGAACCGAAGATGAACTCACCCCCGAAGCAGAGCCATCCCACCAACAATCCCTCGCGAACCGCCGCAAAGCCCCAACACCAATGCCCCTCGGCACTGCCAGCCTGCGAAACTCCTTCTTCCTCACCCAGCCTACCGCACCGCCGCACTCCTCAACTCTCCCCTCCTCTAACCTCTCCCTTCCAGCAACCTCCATGCGCCGCATAAAGTCAACTTCCTCTACAACTACCGCTCTCTCTAGATTCTCCCCACCAAGCTCGCCCCCCATCACAGCCGTGCAGGCCAAATCCTTCAATGGACTACTCTTGGACGGTCTGGACAGGGACATGGAGGAGGTCGAGCCTACGGCAACCATTCGCCCGCGCACCGCCGGCTGCAGCACCACAACCGGAAAAGCCTTTTCCCTAGCAGACCTTTTTAAAGTGGAAGCCCCGCCAACACCAGTTTCTCCCGCCGACGCTAGTGCAGCTAGTTCATCTTCATCTTCCCCTCCCACTACCAACAAAGTGGAAGCAGAAATGTCACCGCCGGCAACACCAGCGAATCAGCAATGCACCAGTGACGGCAACACTGCTACACCCCCCAGCGAGGCGCAGTACAGGATTTGCACTGTTCCGCGGCTGCAGTCGTCTGGTGTGCCTAGGACGGGCGGGGGGGACTTTTGTTATGGTGATGCTGACGGTATGGTCGGGTTTGTGGGGTTTGGTGGTGGCGGGGATGGGGGGTTTGATGCGTTTGCTACTACTGTGGAGGCCGGTGGGAAGGAGGAGGAGGCGTTCCCGTTTGAGAGGTATTTGGCTACTGCTAGGAGTGGGAGTGGGGAGGGGATTTTTTAGTAGTTGCCTTTCTTTGGATTTGATTTATTGAGTGTTTGGTTTTGTATTGCTTCTTCACTTTGAGCTCTGCGACTGCTATATTTTCTTTACTTTTTTTTATATTGGGTTTCTTTTTTTCCTTTTTTTCTTTATTCGTTTGGGCGGCGGAGTTTTTCAGTTTTTTGTCATAGTCTACCGTATATGGTCTTTTAGTTTCCAGTTTTTGTCATACTTTCTTACTCAGACTCTATTCCATTCCTACCTCATTTAACTGCATCCTGCCCCTGCCCTACCCTTTTCTACAATTTCTCGTTTTTCTTCAAGAAGCAATGGAAGAAAGGTACACGAAATAGCTATATCTCGCAACTTATTTTATATTCTTTAGTCCAGTCCAACCTAGCGCAAGCACCTGCCATAGTTTCTTTCATTTTTCCTCCTTTGTCATGATGGGTTTTCAGGTATCAAATGCACCAAAACCTCGAGGGTTATTACGGGCTTTGACCAACCAATACCCAAATTAGTTCTTATACCAGTAATTAGTGAGGTGAGGAGGTGATCTAGACTAGGTGGATTAGCAAATACAAGTTTCTTATCGTATCGTATCCATTAGCTTTGCACTTTTGACCTTTTGTTTCGTAAAGTGGGAGTCAGTCGGTCGGTCGGTCGATTACGGAATAGAAGGGAATAAAAAACGAACATATGACAAGACGAAGTGAACCCAACTCTTCAGGTGTAAAAAATCTCCCCCTAGCTTAGCCTAGTCCTTGTCCAAGCCCCTCGCTGGCACAGACACGGAAATCAATGTGATACCCCTTTCCAACAAGAGAAGCTGAAGCGAAACCGGAAGCGAAACCCCGGATTGCGAGAGGGCAGGAACGCACTCGTACAGTACACCCGTGACACAGTAAAAAGTACCGTACCGTACTGTACTAGTACTGCGCTGTACTGTACCGGTCCTCTGCCCACGATGCAATACCTTGTCACACGGTGCATAGGGCGTACGAGTACAAGGACCGTCCGTACCTTACAAAGGAGAGAAGAGAAGAAAAAAGAAAAAAAAATTCTACGTAATACCGGTATCCGTGTTTACCGTTGGCAACTACTCGTGCAGTACCTTCCAACCAATCATGGAGAATACCGTTCCTTCCTTCCCCCGGAAGAAAGTTCCCCAGGTCCAGCAATTCCCCCACCAACGGCAATAAGTAATATTGCACTCGTACAGCACAGTAATACCAGCACGGTAACTGACTATCAATCAAACAGACCGGGTGTGGTAAACCCCTCCCGATCACCATCGTCGATTCAATCCTCCACCAATCAATCGGGATTCGCCGTGAATGTTTCATCTCCGGCGATAATCCCCTTCGGCGTTCCCACGTGAGGTGTTGGTTGTGATGGGTCATTTGTACTTTACTGTACGAGTACCGTGCGGTGCCGGTTTATTACCGTATACAAAAAGTTTTTCTGGGAGTCCACGGTTCCTGTCTGCCGGCCCCCGGATGCATTGTTGTTGGAATGGAGTGGGATGGGGTTCTTGTTGGTTCCCGGGGGTGTGGGTCGGTGCTGCTGGGGTTAGACGTTGTGCTGGTTTTTCTTTTTTCTTCTTCTTCTTCTTCTTCTCCTCTTCTGATGATGGTGGGCGAGTGAGGGTCTGTGAGCACTTGCATTGGTTGAGGAGCTGGTGATGGTGGTGGCGGTGGGGGCCGGCGGGTGTGGTTGGGATCTTGAAGGATGACGGTGGGGGGAGTTGGTGCCGGCGGTGATGAGGGCAGCTCGGGATTTGTCGGCGCTGATCCGTCGGGGGTGGACTGCGGGGTAGATGCGGAGGTTTTTGGAGGACTGGATGGTTTACTGGTAGAAATAATAGCCCATGCTTTGCGGAACGGGGTGGGTTTCTGTTCGTATTTGGTCGCTGGAAGTGGTACTGGTCAAAGGCACAAGCGATCCGCATTTCCTCCCTCTCTGTCTTTGGGTAAGTTTGGTGGGTGGAGAGGCAATTGGTCAAGACTCTGCCTGCGCCTTCGCCACTCTATTCGTGGTGTCTATCACAACTGGCTCCTCGATCAGTGGCTTCGTGAATCTTGAGCCTGGGCCCTGAGATTCGTGTAGGCATAGATGTGGTGCCGGGGGAATTTGTATTCCTCACCTAGGCGGAGTTGATCCAATAGTAGACCAACCACAAGTGCAGGACTGACAGAATTACAGGGACGGTGATGGAGAATCTTTTCGAAAAGCTGCCGGACTGTGAGGAGAGTTCGCTCTTTTACACGCCACCACGCCGAGCAGTGCAGACGCATACGCTCCAGATGCATGGGTTGCCATACGGGATCCTGCGCGATATATGAGTATTTCCGGAATTGTTCCGCGAGGATCATCTCTTCTTCAACCTCCAATCTTTAACAATTATTTCCTATTTATTAGCCCTCTCCTCCTTAACCTTTCCCCACTTCCCGGACGGGATAATGGCTATCTTCCATACTCATATCTTCGGGTATTTACAAACTGTAGATTACCTATGACGCACGGGGAGTATATACTCGAGCGGATGCCTCGTGGGTCTAAAGAAGCAGCGGAGCTTAATGAAGAAAGTATCTTCACACTGAAGTTAACCCCGTGACCTGATAGTCATAAGATATCTTTCGGACGAAGTATTGAAAGACTAGGTAGGTGCTGCTGCTGGCCTTAGGAGCACACGATGCGCTGGCCCAAGTTACATTGAGGCTTCCTTGGGACGAGTTCCGCACAGACAGTCACTCGCCGATCAGTGATCACGAAACGAGCAGCGCGGCCCCTACAGAGGAGTTTAAATAATCCAGCGGACATGTTGAGCGCGCGCGTTAAAATCATTCACTGCCTCCTTTCGCTGCATTTGGGACTTGGAGCGGATATGCGGACCGTAGGGGGTAGGAGCGCGCTTAACGTAACTCGCTAGAAACCAATGCGCTTCCAAATGAATCTTTGGGCTTCAGGCAACCACCAATCGCTCATCGAGAGTAGCAATCTTGCCGCCCAGGTGCTACAGTAATGGTACCAACCACACCCTGCTCATGATATTGCTGCTGGCGTCGACAAATTCGTAGAAGATGGATAGTAACGATCTGAGCTGCTCTCTATGTTAAAACCCGTTTACCCCCCCCACATCCCCAAACTCTTCAATAATCTACTGCGGGAAATCATGGACCCTCTATCTGTGGTCTCCGGAATTGCCGGGACCGTGGCGGTCGGGACCAAGGTTCTTGTGGCCCTACACGGATTTGCGAAAGGAGTCAAGTCGGCGCCAGAAGAGCTGAAACTTCTTACCCGGGAGCTCGAGGACCTCTGCAGAATCATGGACAATTTCCGCAAGAGGACAGAGGGACAAATGGTGAACCAGGGTATTGAAGACTGTTCGGGGGCTATCCTGGATATATTCTTACGACTCAACCAATTGATCACTGAGCATACTGTTTCCGAGGGGGATGGCTTCCTCAAGAAGGGTTGGAAGCAGGTTAAATGGCATTACATCGAGAAGGATATCGCCGATCTGCGGGTACACTTGAATTCGAACAAGGGGAATTTGCTCGTTGCACTGGAACTCGCGAATGAGTGAGTTGCTTATAGTTAAGGTTTCCATACCCCGAATAAGTGCTGATCGGAAGTGAAATTTGTCAGGCTTCAGAACGGCCATTCAAATATGAGGCTGGAAAGGGTTCAAGGAACGCTTGAGGAAGTCATCGAGAGGCTCCAGGACCACGATATGCAAACCGTAGCTACGTGCGAGAGTTTTACGTTGCAAAGATGGCAGGGGGTCCCCTCTACGATTGCGCCTTCGTCACGTCCGACGACCCCAAATGGTCATATTTCTGCTGCTCGTTCGGAGTCCGGAATACTGTCGGAATCGGGATTCTCGGAACGGAGTATCCCGATGAGTGCATATCAGTTCAATGATATGGGAAACAGAGGGAAGGGGGTTTTGATCTCGGATGGAACGGGCGCAAAGGCGTATACGGTGAAGACCGGCGCACAAAAGAAAGTATCCGATTCGGGGCCTTCGCGTGAGGGAGCTACTAGAACAGGGTCTCCCGTAAGGTCCTCCAAATCCGCGAAATCAACACCACTTGCTAGTATACCAGAGCCGGAGGTTCTGAAGGCCATAGATGAGAGCAAACCGAAAATGGCTGCAGCCAGTCAAACATTTGTCAAAATTCCAAGCAAAAAAGAACGGCTAAAGCCACGCGGAGTGCTTCGCAGGGCACGGCATCGTCTTAACATTTTCCACAAAAATGGGAGATCCAAGACTCTAGGACGGGTTCCCGAGGAATCGGAAGCCGATACTCTCCCAAAAATTAAGGCTCCTCGGACTACAGGGGAAAGGAACGACTCTGTGATAGGAATTGTTGGCGCGCCATCAATACAGAAGCCAGGGGTCCCTCGACGACAGTCTCCAGAAATTTCCGCGTTAGGGGGCTTGAGAGCTCCTCCAGATCCGGAGTCAGAGGATCCATTCGAAGGCCCAGAGGGCCATCAGAAACCAATAAGAGTAGGAAGCCTCACAATTGATTCTCCCCACTCGCTTTTCTAATAGAGGACTCTAGAGGTGCCATGCCATCTGGCCGCCATACCAAGAGGGCGGTACAGATAACGTTGGTCACCTCATCGCGGGGAAAAAAGGCGACCATAACGACCCTGTATATCTCGAATCGATCCAGGGCGCAATTTGGTCCCGAGACGACGGCTACCGATTACAGTCCGATCGGCGTGTCCGACTTATCGGCTATACCAGTGAAGGGTGGTTTTATGGACAGGTTTTTCCAGAAGGGCTGATAGTCCAGTTAAGGAGGGCGGACCTCAGGCTCGCTGCCGCACCGCTAAAACGAGAGATCGGGGAAGTAGGGCAACAGCAGATATTAGCTCTACTTCGGCCCGGGGATTTTGAGCAAAGGTCAGAGGACGGGTTGGGAATTGGTGGCAGCTCAGCCTACAGACCATCTTTCAGTGAGACCCTCGTCCCACCGTCCGGAGCGACGGCGCAAGTGATACCTGTGAGGTGAAAATGGATCCGGGCGATAATTTTGGTCTCGCGCGTGGGGTTGGATACTGCTGTGGTGGATGGAGAACGGACAAGGATACCATATTATACTGTCCATAGACTTGTCTACGTAAAAGGCCTGTCATTAGAGTATTTTTGAGGTTAACACGGCGTTTATCTCTTCACCTATGTACCCTTTCCCCCCCCGCACCATTCCCATTCATTCGGCGCCTGATCACTTTCTGTCGAATATCCATGCCGCCCATGATACTATTTTATGTATGATACCCACCAAAATTACCTACCAACCAAATGTACTCTAACAAGATAAATAATAAAGCCATCTCCTCTGCCGACGGGCTCGAGGAGAAACCGGGAAACTTTACGTAAAAAATATTCCAACCAAGGTATTATTACGGAACCCAACAACTCAGCCGTTCGAGTGACATCACATGACGCTCCGCTTCCTGCCACAACGAAGGTACCTCCATAATCACATTATCATGCCTACTTCACAATTACCATCCCTCCGCTCCGTCCCACCTCCGCTGCTCCGGGGAAGCCAAGATTTTATACTTTGAAATTCACAATATCAACCAACCCGAACCCAACCCACCAAACTAGGAACACGAGGGTGAATAAGAATAAAAGGCATAAGGAATAAGAATGAAAACCCGACTCCCATCCCTTCCTTTTCCAGCCAAGCCAAGCCAATAAATCAAAGTACCGGTAGTTCAAGTCACAATCGGGCAAGCACGGGACATAACTAGATAATAGCCAAGTGGATAAATAGATAAATAGTGGAAAAAGAGATGAGCCCATTACCCTCAGATTACAACTAGATTGAGATGGAGATGGAGACCTAACGAACCGAATGAAGAGCGGTAAAAAGACAAAACCCGATCGCAGAGGTAAGAGGGAAAAAAAGCAATTGGTATAAGGAGCGTATAGAATGAGTGAAGAAAAGAAAGATATATATCAAAGGAATTGAACGGGATGGAATGCGCGTAGCCAAGCTTCAAGTAGAAGTAGGAGAAAAAATAAACGGGACTCCAACTAATTGATTGTGCGAAGAACCGGAGGGGGAGAAAAGAAGACAAAAGTAAAAGTGAAAAAGAGAAGGAAAAAGAAAAGGCGCTATCCAATGTAGCAAGGTAACAACACAAAAAAGAGAAAGGGAGAAAGAGTTAAACAAGAATGACACGGAGCAAATTCCAGTATTCCCCAATCCCGCGACGTACAAAAAAGAGATACGACCAAAGCACAAATAAAGCACAAATAAAATCAAACCGAAGCAGATAAAAGCAGAAAGAAGTTCCAGAGAAAAAAGAAAGAAACCCCCTGTCAATCGCACAATCACCCCAATTTTATCCCATCACTGCGACAACGATGGCACCTGCAAGAACCACCCGACAACGTCATTTATCTAACCCGTAGTGTTCCACCACTGCCCGCCCTGCTGTTGCTGTGGTGGCTGCGAACGATAATTCTGGGGTGGCGGCGGGTTGCCCAAGTAGTGCTGCGGGGTAGGGTTGGAGTATAGCGGGGGCTGCGGCTGTCCGCCGTGCTGTACATGCATTGCCGGGATTGACTGCGGATGTGGTTGGGAATGGTGTTGCTGCGGGTGGTGCTGCGGGTGCCCCGGTTGTTGCTGTGGGCCCGGCGATTGAAAGTACTGAGGGGTGATGTAGGCGGCATTTGGGTGGTTGTGGAGCTGCTCAGGTTTGATGCTCTGGGTGGTTCGTGGAGATTGTTGGGGCATGATTTGGTGTTGTTGGGCCTGCTGCTGCTGTTGTTGAGCTTGTTGCTGCTGTTGGGCCTGGGCCTGAGCCTGCTGCTGCTGGTGGTGCAAGGTTGACAGTTGCTGCGGGTTCATCATGTGTGGCGCATGGAGTTGAGGGTGCTGTGGGATTGGATTATGTTGAGAAGGATGTGGTAGCGGGGGGTTTGTAGGCTGTTGCGGCTGCTGCTGCTGCTGCTGCTGCTGCTGTTGGGGACTTGGCATCGGCTGCTGCTGCTGACCAGGTTGATTGTTAATTGGAGGAGATCTGGGTTTAAAGTAATTGTTATACATCTCCTTTCTCACGCCACTGGTGTTTCGAAGAACCTTATTGAAATCCGCAGTATTATGCACCTGCTCCATGAGTTGTGCGGGAGCGGCACTGACAGCACGGTCTTGGTACGGGGGTCCAGTAATCTCCTGCTTGGGGCGAGGCACCGAATAGAGTTCTTTCAATCTATCTTGACCCTCAGGTGCAAGATGGATCATTGGCAAAGGTGCAAGGGGAACAGGGGCTGGCCCGCCAAGACCTGGCTGGACCATCTGAGGTTGTGGCTGCTGGTCAAGTTGTACAGCATCATGAGGATAGATTGGTTCATGGTGTTGCTGCTGTTGAGCCGCGGCCGCCTGTTGCTGCTGCTGCTGCTGCTGCTGTTGGGCAGCTTGTTCACTGGCTTGTGCGGCTCTTTGCTTCGCTGCGCCAGGCCTCTTCTCACCAGCCGGGTCTTCCTCCGTAAAACCTTGTTTCCTGGCCTTGGTTTCCCAATAATCGTCTCGCACCCGTCGTCCACCCACAATCACCCTACTACCAAACTGTCGGAACATACTCTTCGCAGTAACAATAGCAATTTGTCGCGAGCGGTAAGAATAGGGAAGGAGTTCTTGCTGAATGAGATCATCTTTCTCAGCTTGCGTGGCAATAATCTTGTAAAGTGACCTGTTCTTATTGAAAAGAAGGTACGAATCTCTGTATCCAAGCACCCTTGCACACTCAGTGGCCAACATGAAGAGCTTGTCTCCGCGGTTGGGAACATTGAAAGTTCGGCACTTGTATTCCCTACCATTGCACAAGTGTCCAGTCGGGAGCACTTTCTTGTCACCCTCATCATCAGTCTCGCGTGGTACATACTCATCACCCTCTGGCGTAAGTTGGTCAGTGGTGTGGTCACGCACGGTCGGTAACGCCTTTACCACTGGTTTAGCAGGGGGTGGTTTAGGGGGAGTAGGTAGCGATCCCGGCTGCTGGGCGGGAGGCTGGATCTGCTGCAACTGAGGGGTGCTGACAGCCTGAGGCGGGAGTTGTTGGTGCTGCTGTTGGGGAGTGGTCGCAAGATTTGGACTCTGAGGGACACCAGGACCCTTATTCTTTGGCGGCCTTCCTCTCTTCCTTCGTTGAGGCGGCTCACCCGCTGCTCCTGTTGCGACAAGTAAAAGTCAGTTTTTGCTTTTCCCTTCTATATCTTCACGAGCCGCTGTCGCGACCGCGCATAACAACATGTCGCGTAATTCATGGATTACCGCATTTTTATTATTTTTTATTCTTTCATGTCACTCAGACGAATAATGGAGCAATAAAAAAAAGTGATATTCGCGTACCTGTACCTAGATCATCTCCAGCAATAGCACCATCCCGATAAGGCTCAGCAGGCGATCGGCTCCGTTTTACACCTCGAGGACTACTATTAGCCAGTGCGCTGACGCCAGGTTTCGAATCATTATCAAACTCGGTCGTATTAGACGTCGGCGGCGAGTAAGGAGGAATATGGGATCCCGAGGAGAGATGCGATGAGAATGCAGTAGGATTTAATGTGGCCGGATCAATAGTCCCAGAGCCGTCGAGCACGCCGCCGTTATTCAGCATGGGCGACTGACCCGCCGGGGAAAACATACTTGGGTAGGCCGCGGATGGCATGCAGAGAGGGG
>QLOI01000249.1:219-20169 GCA_003313605.1 Tuber umbilicatum | reverse complement strand
AGTGGGTAAATGAGAAGTGATTGGGTTGGAGCGGAACTGTGAGAGGGAACGACTGAATGAGGAAGAATAAAAGACGGCACTAAAAGGCCTTCGGTATTATGTAGTCCGATGAAGAAAGAGAAGAAGTAACAAAGACAACGACAAGTCGAAGCGAAAAAGAAAAGAAAAAAGGAAAACTATGATATATCAATGAAAAAGACATACACCTACCAGCCTGCCTCAACCTGCCCATCCGCCCACGAGCAAGAGCTCAGCAAGTCATCATGGTAATCATCACCAACGCCATCGTGGTAAAAAAGAACTAGAAAGAAAAAAAACTACCCCCCTCTAAAACCACCTCTCCACTTCCAACAGAATCGCCAAAAAATTAACCTCAATACTCATACCTCTGCCTTTCAAACCCGGTCCCGGCGCCTCCCGTCCCTCCTCCGCCCGGCCCCTTCCCGGAGGCGGCAGCACTAACACCCTCACTAACCACCTCAACGACCTTGAGAAAGTCGCTCTGGGACTTCTGCGGCCCGCGCTGCCACACCCAGATCCCGCCGCCGACCACGGCGACGAACAGGAGCAAGCGCAGAGTGGTGATGACGACCGAGTAGATCCAGCGACTGGCCATGCCCAGAATCGACAGCGAGAGATAGACGATCACGAGGAGGAGAGCGATGTTCATCAGGTCAGGTTGCGAGCTGGCGTACTGTTTTAGAGGGCCCACCAGGTGGGCCTTGAGCGATGTTGTGTAGCTGGTGGCGCTGTGCGCGATGTTCATGACATGGAAGAAGATTTCGTCCATTTTTTTTGTTCGTTCGTAAGATGTTTAGAGAGGTGCGTGGGTGTGTGCGTGGGTGTGTGCGTGGGTTTTTTTTTGCAGTTGTTCGTTGAGTTTGAAGCGGCAGTGTTGGGAGGTTGATTCCTGGCGGAAACCCTTTTAGAGGATAGAGTTCAGACTTAGGCTGCCGGAGAGAGAGAAGATAGGTGAATTGATGAGTGTGTAGTGGCAGATACTAGAGCGTAAGATGTTCGGGTCTCAATTCAAAGGGAAAAGGGTAGGAGGAAGAACGGCTAGGTAAATGGGAAGATTTTAAGTCTGATCAAAGGGGGTGTTGTCGTGTGCTGTTGTGTTGTCGATTCGTGTGTTTTCAACAGTGGTAGAAGAGAAAAGGAAAAGAAGAAAAAATAAAACAAAAACAACGTTGCTTATTCTGATCGGTTAGGCTGTTACCGAAGCTTCCCAAAGTAGGCTTACTTAACGACCAACAATTACATTGTGCTGGCACGAGACATTATAATCACAAAAAATCACTCGAAATAGGTTTAGAACTTCAAAGAAATTTATTATGGGCCCTTTTATTCACAGCTAACTACCGTTTCCCCTCAACTATCCTATGAGGTAACGCCTAGAAGTACAAGATCTAGGCGAGAAGCGCAAAGAAGCAAAATTGAAGGCCATATATAGCCGCAACAAGGGCAAAAGTGGTTTTATAATATCATTAAGAAAAACGAAAAATTAGAGAGTCTCCCCATCAAGCAACTTCTGAGCTCCGTACCTAAGCATTCATTAGTATTTAGACTGCCTTAATAGAAAAGAGGTGAGCTTACTTTTTGAGGCGAATTGCCTGGACCGAGATAAACCCAGTAGTGTCAATCGGCGCGAACGAGGTACCGATTTCGTCCATGGAGCTCTCAGCCATGTCGTAAAGTTTACTGGTCTCACTGCTCCTTCCAAGAATGGTCAACGAGCCCTTGTAGGCACGACAGCGAACCTTTCCATTAACAGTCTTCTGGGAAGAGGTGATAGAATCCTCGAGGAATTCACGCTCAGGCGAGAAGTAAAGTCCGTTGTACAAGACCTTGGAATAGTTGAAGGTAACAAACTGATCCCTGAGAGCTCTGATCTCCTTGTCGAGGACGAGGCCTTCCAGGTCTACATGGGCGGAGCGAAGAATAGTCAAGCCAGGGGTCTCGTAGCATCCACGGGATTTCAATCCAATGAAACGGTTCTCGACAATATCGATCCTTCCAATACCGTGTCTACGAGCGATAGCATTGGCGGCCAAAAAGAGATCCAAAGGTTCAGTGGCTACCTTGTCGCCTTCGTACTCTAGTTTGGAAGGAAGGCCCTTCTCAAAATGGACAGTGAAATCCTCCGGAGAATCAGGAGCATCAAGAGGATCAATTGTCAATTTCCAAAGGTCCTTTGGAGCAGTCTCATCAGGGTCCTCGAGAATCCCAGCTTCATATGAACAATGAGCTAGGTTTTCGTCCATAGACCAGGGCTTGGCCTTGGTTTGAGAGACGGGAACACCGACCTCCGCGGCATAGGCAAGTAAGTCATTGCGGCCAGCGAATCGGTTGTAAAACTCAGGAAGACGCCACGGTGCAATAACCTTGATGTCTGGCTTCAAGGCATAAAATGCAAGCTCAAAACGAACTTGGTCATTTCCTTTACCAGTACATCCATGAGAAACAAGGGTGCAGCCTTCCTTCTCGGCAACGGCAATTTGTCCACGAGCAATAACGGGTCTGGCAAGAGAAGTTCCTATCATAAGTCA
Source organism: Tuber umbilicatum (assembly GCA_003313605.1). NCBI lineage: Eukaryota > Fungi > Ascomycota > Pezizomycetes > Pezizales > Tuberaceae > Tuber > Tuber umbilicatum. The sequence goes on along the minus strand of QLOI01000249.1, from coordinate 17,620 downwards.
GCATTGAATAAGGTTTAAAGATGACCGGGAAACTGTGGTAAAAAATAGCATACCCAAAAGATAAACATTCTCGTAAATTGCATTGCATTGGATAGCGGGATAGCAGAGCTTCTCGACAAACTCCTTGCGAAGGTCAACAACGTGGACAGAGCAGGCTCCGATTTTCAAAGCCTTTTCCTTTGCAGCTTCGAAGTCCTCTTCTTGACCGATGTCGGCCACTGAATTTCACAGAGTTAGGCATTTAGACAAGAAGTAGATGAGCAAGCATGGAGATTTACTGAAACAGACAACTTCATAACCCTTCTCCAGAAGCCAAGCTAGAATTCTATTTAGCGAGTAAACGGTAGGGAGAGCCAATTTCCATAATACCAAGGATACACGAAGTGTCAAGTCCACCGCTACCACGAATAAATTAGTAAATAAATCAAAAGTTTTTTTTCAAAATGGTTGTTTAACGGGCTGTAACTGAGCGAGAATAGCTGGGACTGCTGCTTCTCTTTTGAAAGATAAAAAAAACCCGAAATTGATAATTACTTACGAGTATGCAAGGCAAACCTATCGAAAGCCAATAAAGGTTAAAAAAATTCAGAGCAGGAACGAAAAAAAAAAGAGGAAACAGGAAACCGGGTGGGAGGCGAATAAAAAATTGTAGCAAGTCAGATAAAATAGCAAGGAAGTTCTAGCTGGGAGTCAGGTAGTGGTGATAAGAAACCAAACGAACGAAGCAATCGCTGGCAATGGGTAAAAGCGGCGAAGAAGCATCTGATAGAAGCAGTGGGAAATGGAGAAGAAGTAGCAAGAATAAATTGCGAGTAGGAATTGTGGCTTCAAGCATACCTTTTCTTTACCCATGATGGTAGCGATGCTGATTGATGTAAAGTACGAAGAGAAAACTGGGTGCTAAGGAGCTAGGGAGAGATCAAAGATAAAAGTTTTACGAGCGATGAATGTCGAGAGAAGGGAGGGGGAGGGAGAAGACTGGAGGGTAAACCAGATGGAAGGAGGGAGAACTGCTGAGGAGGTTGTAAGGTAAAAAAAAAGAAAAACCTTGGTGGGGCAAGTGTTCTTTTCCTACTTTCCACCCCGCTGGGAAAAACTTTTTCATGAAAATTTTACCAACGCGAAGACAGCGCACCGCATAAGGCTTGACCAGATATGCAAAGGGGAAGTACACCGTTTTCAACCCGTATTTAATCAGTTCTGATGTACTTTCCTCGCCATTTTGTTGGCGCGTTTTGCGCAACTAAATTTTAAGTGAATATTTGGTCAATTGGATAAATGCCATTCATTGCAGAGCAATTGATCAAATAAAGCCCACTGCTAAATAAAGCTGCTAATAGTAGCACGAAAAGAAACAAAAGACGAGGGATGCTCGGAAGACCAAAGACAATAGCAACTCCCTTTGAACGCAATCAAACCAAGGAACCAACAATTCGAAACCCATTCAAAGACACGAAACAGTATCCAGTCATTGGTATTCCCGAATTGTGCTGGCTTTTTAAGTTGCAACCCCAATTTTAAGCCTCCTCTTCAGCAGGCAATTCCTCCTCATAAGCTTCACCCTCGTCATCAGAGACGGTGGCATCTTGGTACTGCTGGTACTCAGAAACCAAATCGTTCATGTTGGATTCAGCCTCAGTAAATTCCCTGTAAACCTTATCAGCACGTGACCTAAAAAGTAACAGCAATGGTTATGAGTAAACCTACATTTCGTCCATTCCTTCACCAGTGTACCAATGCAAGAAAGCCTTACGTCTGAACATGACGGTGAACTGGTCGCCAATACGCTTGAAAAGCTCCTGAATGCTGGTAGAATTTCCAATGAAGGTAGAGCTCATCTTCAAACCCTTAGGAGGAATTGAGCACAGGGCAGTGAGAACGTTGTTAGGAATCCATTCAACAAAGTATGATGAATTCTTGTTCTGTACATTATGCATCTGATCCTCGACCTCCTTCATGGAAACCTTTCCACGACTATTGGTTGGCAATAGTTAGCTTTAAGTTATGGTGTTTGAATGGTGACAACACTCACAAGATAGCAGCACAGGTCAGGTAACGGCCGTTGCGGAAATCGGATGCAGCCATCATGTTCTTCGGGTCGTACATTTGTTGCGTGAGTTCCGGAACGCTGACGGCACGGAAGGAGTGAGCGCCGCGAGAGGTGAGAGGCGCAAATCCAACCATGAAAAAGTGGAGTCGTGGGAAGGGAACCATGTTAACAGCCAATTTGCGGAGGTCAGAGTTAAGCTGCCCGGGGAATCGGAGAGAGGTTGAAACACCAGACATGACGGCAGAGACCAAATGGTTAAGGTCCCCGTAGGAAGGAGCTGAGAGTTTAAGGGTACGCATGCAGATATCGTACAAGGCTTCGTTATCGATACAGAACGTCTCATCAGAGTTCTCGACTGTTTTCTGGGGTTAGTGCTTGCCTAACTCAAGCAAATGCTTCTGGTCCTTACCAAGCTGGTGTACCGACAAGGTGGCATTGTACGGTTCAACAACGGTGTCCGAGACTTTAGGTGAAGGGACGACGGAGAAAGTGGCCATCATTCTATCGGGGAACTCTTCACGAATCTTGGAAATCAAGAGCGTTCCCATACCGGCGCCAGTACCACCACCAAGCGAGTGAGTAATCTGGAAACCTTGCAGACAGTCGCAGCCTTCGGCCTCACGACGAACAACATCCAACACCTGGTCGACAAGTTCAGCACCCTCGGTGTAATGGCCCTTGGCCCAGTTGTTACCGGCACCAGATTGTCCAAAGACAAAGTTATCTGGTCTAAAGAGGTTCCCGAAGGGGCCGGATCGAACAGCGTCCATGGTACCCGGTTCCAAGTCGACCAACACAGCGCGGGGAACGTATTTGTTTCCGGAAGCCTGGTTGCACAATAGTGAGAAAGATGTGGCTGAAATTGAAAACGCGTTATCATACACCAACCTCATTGAAGTAGACATTCATACGCTCGAGCTGCAGGTCGCTCGTTCCGTTGTAGCTGGTAAAAAAAAAATTAGAACATCATTGACCATAATATTGAGAATTGGGAGCAAGTGGTAACTTACACACCCGACCCATCAAGTCCATGTTCTCCGCTGATCGTTTGCCTTCAATCGGGGGAAAATAATTTCAAGTAAGCCACCTCTCTCGCAAAGTGAAGCTTGGTAAACCCAATATGAATTCATACCAGAAAGCGGCACCAATCTGGTTACCGCACTGACCAGTTTGCAAGTGAACGATTTCGCGCATTCTAATTCTGTAAAACGTTTCAGGAATTGTCAGTCACACAAGGATAACAGGTAGCTGATTACCGAAGACCGGGATAGTGCTTGGAAAACTTAAACGCGTCTCCCGGAGGGGTAGGCAAAGAAAACTTACGACTATAGAGGGGTCGCTGATTTGTGAATCGGGTGAATAAACGTAAAATTGAGATTTGTCGTTAGAAGATAGTGTTGAGATGAGGGAAGAAGGAAAGAAGGAAAGAAGGGGAGAGGGGGAAAGGAAAGGAAGGAAAGGGGGTTGTTGTGGGTCAGGAATTTGACCTCTGCCAACACCACGTTGGCGAACTATCGCCAATCAGGGAAGGGGCAGGGTTCACCTAGCCGCACCGTGCACGGGACGCTTGGAGAGTTCTCTCCCTCACGCATGCATTGCTGACCGTCGAATCAATGGGGAAACATATGGATGAACTTGCATGAATGGCGATGACCACCTTAATTAACAGGTGGGGGATACATATAGGAAGTTTTCACAACAGGGTGCTCAAGGCAAGCTGAATCATCAACGAGATGACTACTTTCAGGCAGGTGCCTTGAGCTACAGTACCGTACTCGAGTACTTTACTCGTAAGCCTCTAATATCTTGATCTACTCAAGCACCTTATGGTAGTGATTGAATGAAGCATTCCATTACGTCCAAGCTCTGTGCGCGGCTTTTCGTGCCGATTGCTCCTGGTGGGAGTAATAGCCCGGATACCCCCCATAGCACTGGTAAGCCTGAGTAACCAACAGGACGGAACTTATCAAAGATCTAGGGTTATTGGTTGGTTTACACTATCTTAAATACTCGGGAGCTTGTTTCTCAAATTTCTCTGGCCCTCCGAGCGATGATGGATTTCTTTGTCAAAGTCGCTCTTCCGGCTGTTTTTAGTTGCATCGTCCCTAGGAGTCAGGGCTCTTAATTCCCACCAGTGCTCGAGCACCGTTACTGTTGTTTACTCCTAGTTTTCTTTATTTATCAGTGTTTGATGTGCCTCTCTATTCCGGTGTGGTTGTTGAATTTTAGTATCAGTATTTGTTTATTGATAACAAGGATCAGCCCGTATCCGTCGAGCATCGGTAGTCCAACACTGTTGTAGTACCAACCCACCTCAACAATTCCCAAAACGTCTTGCAAATATTACCGTAACAGTAATACTACTTTACTGTACTGTGCTCGTATATACCATTGTCGTTGCAGCCAAATCGCAACCATAATAGCTAGGTTTAGTCCACTTGAGGTTGTTTAACAATGAAGAGAAGCCAAGTTTATTAGATTAGAACAGTTGATGAGGTTAGCTACTCAACGGGTCAGCCCAGTCTTGGGAGTTGAAGCCGCTCACCGAACACGGAAATTTGTTAGAAGGCCAATCGCGTGGAGGATACCTATGCGCTAGAGAGTTCATTAAATTCCGGTTGTCCGTAATGGGCGTGCTCTTACTGTACTGTACAGTACAGTACCATCGAGTGACTGAGCATGTATATAGTATTCTACCAATAGATCTTAAGCTGTTTGGATTACCGAAAAAAATGCCTGCGATAGGTTTATAGTTCTTTTATTAGGGTAGAATGAAGCTTATCATAGAAAATTCTCACTAGAAAAACAAGAAAAAAAGTTCTTGCCCTCCAGTTTGCACCCCAAATGATGATTAATTGAACCCTAATATTTTCCTGTAATACAAATGAGGATATTATATCATATGCCAAGCAGAGATCCAGATAGCTGTTGCGACACAGCCCCAGTTCACTCTCAGCAACCGCATCACCAACCTCAGCTTTTACAAGCGTTATAAATTTACAAGACCCCAAGATGTTTGCCATCAATATTCTCCTATGGGCTCTCATAGCTTTTAAACAAGCTTTCGCTGTGTCTTGGGACTCAGATATGGGCTCTGCCTGCAAGACCAACCAAGCCTCGTTGGCCTATCCAAGCCCATCCATAGCTGCCGGGTATACCTACCAGTTGTTGACAAACGAGCTGAATAAACCAAGAAACCTTGTCTTTGATACTAATGGGAATATCCTCGTTTCTGGTGATCCGGGTGGGATCTTTGTTTTGAAAACCAGAGAGGGTGGGGGTGGATGTGTTATCTATGATGGGAAAAGTCTTCTTGAAAATACCTCTGGGCTAAAGTTGAATCATGGATTAGCTCTTTCTAAAGATGGGAGAACGCTGTATGTGTATCCTTTGACATACCTTTTTGTGTTTTTAATCGGGAAAGGTTAGCAGACTAACCCCGGGTGATTTCAACCAGTTTCGGGAGCTCTGCTGACACCGTCTATTCATGGAAATACGATCCCTCAACCCCATCCATAGACAACTCTTCAAGAAGAGAAATTGTTACGGGAATGGGCTCTGGCGGTCATACCACCCGCACGCTCCTTACTAGCAGAATATATTCAGACGTCCTCCTAGTCTCCAGAGGTTCTAACGGGAATCTGGACATGGAGGCCATGCACCTTCCTAAAGGAAAGTGTATGATCAAGGCGTTCAGTCTCTCAAAAACCAAGGAGCAAGATTTTGCGACACAAGGAAACCTACTCGGCTGGGGTCTTCGCAATTCCGTGGGAATGGGAGAGGATAGTCACGGAGGTATCTGGGCTGTGGAGAATTCCGTTGACGAGCTGATGCGGGGGGGAATTGACATTCACCAGAACAATCCGGCCGAGGAATTGAATTTTCTCGGGAATCTCAACGAGACGGCTTTCAGTCAACATTACAATGCGCCAAATTATGGTATGCTCCTGTGGTACTAGTACACTGTTGAATGTCAACTAATTTTTATTGTTCAGGATATCCTTACTGCTTCGCCGCCTGGGATCCGGAGGATATCAAATCCGCGACTTATGATATCGATGTTGGCGACCAATTTGCTTTGACCATGAATGATAGCTTCACGGATTCGACGTGTCGTGACAAGTTTCGGTCACCCCGTCTGAGCTTCCAGGCACACACGGCACCCCTTGATGTCAAATTTAATCCTCAAACCGGACATGCCTGGATTTCGTTTCACGGGAGCTGGAATAGAGATGTGCCGGTCGGGTACACGGTTTCAGTAGTGGAGTTTGAAGATGGGGAGCCAAAGGAGCCCAGCAATTCAAACAGCTCCCTAACAAACATCATGTGGAACGGTAATATCACTGGTTGCCCAGAAAAGTGCTTTAGGCAGGTAGACATTTTCACAAAATACTTTCAACAGCTACTAATAACAGTTCACAGGCCAGTCGGTATCGCCTTCGATAATATCGGCCGAGCCTGGGTAACTTCCGATTCAACCGGCGAGGTATATATCATCACACCGCCTCACTCGAACCTGTCTAATTGGCCCCCGCCCAATAACACGTGGAACGCAAACTCTAACTCTAGTGAGAAGCCCTCGGCGGCTGTTTCCCTCGCCTATGGTGTTTCTCTCACCCAAATTACTGTCGGAGTGGCGATTATTTGTATATTGTTGGGAGAAATGAGTGCGCTGCGTTAGTGGCAATCCCGTAGAAGGGTGAATAAATCAATAGATAAGCCATCAACAGTGATATTAGTGTTCTCTCCACGTTTCCTGAAGTATTCCGCACTACGATGGTGGTGATGGCGACGACGATCAGGAGAGGGTATCTAGCGCTCCAATTGATCCTAGAGCACCCGTCAACTACCTAGTCTCCGGGTTGTCATGGTAAGTAAGCTTCGCTCCAGGTACCAGTACCGGTAGGTCGCACTGTTTTGTTTCGGCTAGTGTATCCAAGCTCTACTACCAGAAGCTCAGGCGCTAAACCCCATCCTGCTACCGACTGCTCGCCAGAATCACAATTCTGTTCCCGACCTTTACCTATCCTCTCAACACTAATAGAGACACTGGTCTATAGGGGTACCGTATTTGATTTTCGAGCGATAGCTACCGAAATAATTCTCTTGTCGTGAAGGCTGCTAGAGGAGAGCAATAGCCGCGTTTTGTCACTGGCGGCTATCCCCCCGCGACGGACTTTTTATTCTGGCAAGTACAGTGGGGTACGAGAGTCACTCCGTGGACCATGGTGCAGTATTGGTCAGACCGCCATAGATATCCTTAGGCTTATATTCTTCACTGGGGATGTTCACAGACTAACCTTGGTGGTATTTTAGTCAAAGCTAGGTCGGCATACTCGTAATTGAACGGCGTTTGTGAATACAACCACTATTGCATGACACCGGGATCCAAACAAAAAATCTGGAATTTGGCGGTATCCAATAGCAGCTGTTTTCACAAACGTCATTCAATTATGAGCAGCCAGGTTAAATTTACAGAAACTGGTATCCGGGTGCAGTACGGTACTGTACTGTACTGTACTTGGACAACGCCCCATACTAGGGTCAAGGATCAAAGATGGGTACAGTGCATAACTAAAATTTTGGCAGGAAGTGGTATGCATGGTATATAGGAGAAAAACTGTGGCCTTGGGAGGATCTCTATTACCACTTGTCTCGGTCAACACCGAGGAGATAATTGACCAATCGGGTACCTGGCGTCCAATCTAATACATATATCGAAATAATATCTCTCTTCAGCTCTTGTTGGGCAATGGAAGGCTTGTGTTTTCAGGCGGGCTTGTTGTGGCATACGGCACCACTAATTTTGGCTAGAATCAACATCAACCCCCTGCTCCGTACGAGTACTGTACCAATATTTTATCCTTGGCCCTGGTACCGAAAATCGAGCGCTACTGGACTTTACTCGAGCGCTCGCACCAGTATTTTTTTTACTACGGTAACCACTGTAACACACCATTCGCTAATCTGTACCCCCTTCGGCGCTCACATTGAAGTGAGCACACAAGTAGAAGGGAAAAGGAATGTCAGCCGCACCAGGAATAATATACTCGAGTACCTGAGTCGAATTGAACGACATACTCGGGTACAGTACAGTAAAATACGTCCTGCAGATGGCTCAGGACGGACATAGAAGGGAATAGAGAAGGGCGAAAGAGGCGGTAATATACGATATCACATTATCCAAGAGCCCGGTTGGGGACGGGAGAAGTGGTAGCGGAAGGGAAGTACCGACGATTCGCCCCTACCAGCAGTCCTCTAGGTCTATTTGTACCACGATAATCAAGACATTCGGAATTGAAGGAAAGGAAAAAAAGAAAAGGCATAATAAACAAATACCCTACCATCCGCCCTTTCGGACGCTCTACGTTTCGTCTCCCTTGTTCCTGTTCGTCCGGCCGTTTGCTTGGATACGCTCATTCTTGTCCGGGCTCTAAACTTGAGCTCGTGTTTTCCGCTATTATTGTTACTCGAGTATCAAACCCCCCTTATCTATTACACTCTTTTGGTTTTTAATGCTTGGAGCCCCCGCCGCTACTTGGACCGTGCCCACCACTCCCTTACAGATAACAAATAAGGTTACCTTCGCTATCTTAAAGATAAAAAGAACGCTCTTTTCGCGAGTTCAAATCGCGACTCCATCCCATTCACCAAGCGCTATCCTTAAAAAAAATGATGCCAAAGCTCAACATTCCCCCACGGTCATTAGTAATCCTCCTCTTTATCCTCGCCTTCCTCAACCCGACCCTCACCAGCGCACTCATTACCCGGCGAGATGATGTAGACGAAGGGGAGCAAGGTCAGACCGTCGTATCAGCCGACACCGACAGTCCAATACCTTCCTCCTCTCCCTCCCTGAGCCCAAACTCCGCACAGACGGGACCAAAATCCATAATCCCAGGCTGGAATGACGGTTCAACCATAGCCTGCATCGTCGGCAGCATTTCCCTCTTGGTGGTCATTCCCATGTTTGTTTATATCTGGCGTAGGCGAAGACGTCTGCGGCGGGCAGGGGGAGGGCCGCCTCGAAATCCTGATAAGCTCGCGTTGGTCAATAGGAAGGAGTCTCTCGTTTCTGTTGATGGGTTGGAATCACCGCTACCGTCGCCGCGGGGAAAGCTCGAAAGGACGGGGACTGGAGTTAGTTTTGCTTCGGAGGTCACGGTTATGGATCAGGTTTCGAAGCCGGAGCCGGTGTTCCACGCGGTGTGAAGGGTCGTGGTTGTGAGCGGGCAGGAGTATGAGGATGGTAGATACGAATTGATTGGGATATGGATACTGCGATACGCCGGAGGGTGGACTGACGGACGGACGGAGGGGTAACTAGAGCCTGGAGCGACACATTCCCTTCTATTACAATTTCCTGTATTTATTAACGTTTATTCCCAATGTTCACTTTTCTTATGGATGGGATTACGTTGCGGAGTATCATTAACGGCCATGGACATTCTCTCACTCCGTTCATTCATTCTCTCATGGGGGGTTTCCTTGTGACTTGGTAGACACAACAAATTACGCGGGTGTCAGCACCCGGCTGTCTGAGGAGGAATCCAGGAAATGGAAATGTATCATACACTATGTAACAAGACGTGTCTCATAACAGCAATACCAAATCATTTCAACTTCCCAGATAGGATACCGGTACTACAGTTGCAGGGTATATTAGACATCCAATATCGTCATCAGCCCGATAGTGATACGATAGTACGATAACCCCAGACCTACAGTATCACCCAACACGAAAACGAGCCCCCAACCAGCTCCAAGAAACTCTATTTTTATTCCCTTATCCCAATCCAGGTAAACCGATCCCCCAAACCTTAATCTTACCTCCGTTTCAAGGCCGCGGATCATTTCATGCACAGCCCCAGATCGTGTCAGCTGCCGTGCAAAAGGACGCCCGTCGCACGGGCTCGCCGCGGCCGAGCGTTCCCCGGGCGACCCGATCCCCCCACGATGGAGCCCTATTATAATTCCCAGGAGCGCACGCGCCAGTGATGGAGATACGATATGTGCAGTGCAGCACGGTTCGGTGACATTCGATCGCTGGCCATGCATTTTACGCCAAATAATGCTTTCCGCAGATTTCCAACACAACCAGAAGTTGTCCAATTCTATAATATCACAGCCATTTTCCGCTCGATGAACGTCCGGCTATGGTAAGCTCGTCGAGGTGGGGGAGGTAATCGCAGTTTTGGAGCTTGTGTGAACTTCTGAAGTCGGAAACTTTTCGCGGTAGTAACTTACTTTTTTGCCCGTTTGAGCCGCCAAAATACTGAATCTCAAGCGCTCGGACTGAATTCCCAATCTCTTTCGCATGAGTGATCTCATAGCAGGAAGTTCCCAATTCGGTGCGAATTCATGAAGGGTTTGCACAGTGGGCTCGAATTGTTCACGTTGGTTCATTTTATCATAAGTCAAGAGCGAAGGGTCTGCATTGGGAGATCTTGGTAAGTAACTTATCTAGCATCATAAATAGGGGGAGGAGCAGTGGGGGGAGGATGTGGGATCAATTACCATTCGGACCTTTAGACAGCGGTATACATAAGCCAAGCACTTTCCTTTACGTCCTTCGTTCATATATACTCTACACGAGACGCAGATGTGGCGGCTTGCTTATTTGTTACCCTTAGGGGGTGAAAAACCGACGAGTGATGGTAGGTGATGTTACATTCCGTGGGGGGAGGTTACGCGCTGAGGGGGGTCGAGATGTGGGGCATTTCCTGTGCCCCGCCAGGCAGACTCTTGGTATAATATAATGAAGCAGGAGGGCGGTTATTCTTAGGTCCTGACAATGCAGATTTTGGATGCCTTATTTATGCCTTATGGAGAATTTGGCTTTGAGAAGTGGTCTTTTGGAATTTACGGGATTTACCGAAAGCAAACGCATATCACCAAGCCCTACATGTTTATGGCGACTAGGAACTACCAAGGCACTCGGGAGGAACCCTTGAGAACCTTTTTCAAACCCCAACCCCGAACGACAGATAGATACGACCTCTCTATTGCGAATAAAATGCCAGCACAATATCTCGGTTCGGATAACGGGCAGTCTTGCACACAAGGACGTGATCACCTCTACAGTGCCCCCTCACTGTCATGGTATATATCCCCTCCAACTTGTGCTGCGAGTCACACCTTATAGCCAGAGAAACTCGCTATGCTGCAGCGCCACTCAGCTTCTCGGAGGGTTTAAAGTACGGCCGTTGCGTAAGGGGATACAACGTTAGCCTGAGGTATGACATGTATATATGCACAGGTTAAATTATTATTTCTCTCACTAATCTTCGGTAGTTGTTGTTTCTGAGAGCGGTACTTTGGAGGGAAGCTGTGTATGGCGCGAGTGGTGTTTGGGTACATCCGTTGATGACGAGGATGTTAATTGCTATTAGTAGATGCGAGAAGTAGTAGGGTAAGTGTAATTCAGCCGGGAAGCCTGAGAAGCCGGGCTCTACATGCCACACAGCAGCAAGCAACGCATCAAGTGATTGATCGGGTCTTGATATAGATCCGAATCGAAAGGGAGACCTAGATCTTTATAACGCGTTAGCCCATCAATCACGTAGCGGACGCCAGATCGGTGCAGCCGGAGAGAATTCATGATATCATACAATATTGAACCACCAATCACGACTTCCCAACATAAAACATCAGAATACCGGCACTGTACCTACAGAACCACCCCACCGTCGCCAGTAGTCCACAATGCGATCTTTCTACCGTACCGGAGAAAAAAGGTGAAATAAAAGAATATCCATCCACTCGCCGAGGTGCGAGTCCAATAAAAACCTCTCGACATACGCCACCACACCGTCCGAGAATACCGGTATGCATCGCAGGTAACTTGACCAACCACTCGAGTATTCAACACAGAACCTAGTTTACAAGCACCTAATTCCTCCATCACCAAAAGCTCATAACTCCGCGGTACCATCAGTTCTACCACCCCCGACATAATCCAAGACCATGCATCCGGTACTGTATTCAACAGCACCCACCACACCAATCTCATCAATGTATGATACCGTATAGAACGCCAGCCAAGAAACCTTTTGTATCCGTCGTAAACTCCACCCATCAGTAAAACCGCATGGGCTATAGACTAGCACGATATCCCCATCCTCCCGAACCTGATACCCCAAAACGACGTTTGCACGCGTAACCCTCAACAACACTCTCCAGTGAATCCAAATATGGATAGACAGGTCGGGAAGTGGTTGTTGAGAAATCCGTAATTTTAATTTTAATTTTTTTTTTTCACCCCCTTTGTCACTGTTTAAACTTATGAGAAAAAACTAAAATCTCGTTTCCAGGAAAGCCGGTTGTCGCAATTCAAATGTGTTTTTCTTGCCTCGGCGAAAAGTGCACATCTGTAGATTCTAGGGGAAAGAAAAAAGCCTTCAGATTATTATGATAATGACATTGTTACAAGTATCATACCCTCCATCACTCTAGGCTGCCGGTACCGTGCTGGTAGAGGCATCCACTACTACAGGTGTTCTCACCGGTTGATGCCGACTACTTGAGCACTTCTACTAAGTTCTCCGTGGCGCAATTGGTTAGCGCGTTCGACTGTTAATCGAGAGGTTGGAAGTTCAAGCCTTCCCGGGGAAGAAGTTTTTTGGGCATTCCTTTTTTTTTCTCCTCCTCACCCCTCCTGACGGAACGCATTATGGCATCAACCGGTCGCTCACTATTGATTGAGAGAGTAATTGTGATGAATTCCACGGCAAGTGAACGGTTTGGTAATAGTATTCTGAGCGGACCTTCTCACGTCAGCTCAACAACCATTCTAGGATCGCTGCGGTATAATACCCGAAGTATTCCAGTACCAGCACCGTAATAATCGATACATAGCCTAAAGAGAAACTTTTGTACCATACTTGTACTTACAATCACGCTACCTGCCCACCACACCTCCTGCTCCATGCGCGAGCAAACCATCTGAACACGCACCCCCGGAGAACCCGTACGGTACAACTCAAAATACCCCAGCCCTTCACAATCTGACCCGGCGAGGACGATAAAAAAAAGCCAGCCCAGTCGGAACTGCCGGTAGTCTAAACGGCTGAATAACTGTTCTCGTTTCCCGTTGTGGTATTCGGTGTGTGGGCGTTGATGGATTGAATATAAGCTGGAATCAACGATGGACGTAATCATTATATGGTAGCCTCCTAGTTGTGCGATCTAGGATGAAGGGATTTTTATCCCATTGGCGGACTCCATAGAACTCGAACTGGTGACTGGGAAGAAGCGGCATTTCGCAACACTGGGTTTGGTTCGCGAGTGATGAGGTGTGATTTATAGCGTATGGAGGGTGTAGATATGCCCGCGGGCGCCCACTTGTTTGGTTTATTTGCGTTTAGGCCCTCCTAGGGGGTAGTACGGTATACGGGGTGCAGATAGCAAGGGGGGAAGAGAGAGACAAGTCCGAGTGCATACAGTGTTATATATATTCAGATACTTCCATCCCCTCTATTAGAATCAGTGGGAACGGCCTACTCCACCCACTCTGGATCCTCCCGCCTCCTCCAACACGCTACAAATTTCCTCCCGCCATTCCTCTCAACCTTCTTCCCCTCCTCGGTATCGGTCCTCATCACAGCAACGCACACATCGCCATCAACCTCCTCCTCGGCCAACCTCTCAAACAGGGGGTGCTCATCAAAATGCTTCGCCATCCAGTGATGCAAATCCTCTACATCGGTAATGGTGTACAGGACACCAGCGGGCGCGAGCACGTAGGCATACTCGCTCGCCAAAGTAGGCCTAGCACACGTCAACCACACAATCCCGCAGCCGGGTGCGTGTGAGGGAGTACGTACGATACAATCCTGGCCTTGTGCTTCCTAGCTTTGAAATGCGGATCGGGGAAGCACAAGAACACCTTCCGCAGCTGAGACCTCTCGAAAAAATTGGGCAGGAACTTCATTGCGTTCGCCCTGATGACGCCCACGTCCCCGTACGCTTCTCCGCCTTCTAGGCGTCGCAGCGCGCGAATCCGCTCGTCGACGTATTCCGTCACTTGCGTTCTTATCTCCATGCCTAACATGCGTACTCCTGGGAGCACTTTCGGCAGGGAGATTATCAGCCCGCCGAAACCGCAGCCGATATCTGCTACTTCTACCTTTTTCTCTTCCGAGGCGGAGGAGAAGTGCTTGCTCCAATCCATGTCCGCAGGGCATGGAGGGTACGCCAATTGATGGTCCGAGAACGGGTTCGCGTGGGCGCGCTGTCGGTAGTGTTTCTTCTGCGGGAGCCCCTGGCGTGTTGGATCCGAACGGTAGGCAGACCGGTGGCCCGTACGTTGGCCGCTGGATGGCTTTTGACGCTTTGCTGGGGGGAAGGGAGATGTTGAGGTTGTTGGCGGGGTTGACATTTTGTTTTCTGTGTATCCTTTTCTTTCGAGTTGGCGGTGGTGGTGTATTTCTTATTTATTTTTTTACTTTTAAGGCGGAAGGAAAGGTTGCGCGTGCTCTGTCTCTCCTTTGGGGCTTAAAATTAAGAAACTCTTCAACGGCTTGGCTTGGCTGGCACGTGATATGGTGGGGGAATACAACAGACGATTGAGGTACAATAGAGTACAATACAACACGTATCATAAAAGACGTTTGACAGCAGTACGGTGCGGTGCAGTACGCAGGGTAAGGCTATGGAAGTATGAAAAGTGCGTTGGATGCGGTAAGCTGTTTGTCATCATCACTACCTTACTCGTACTTCACCAGTGGTCCACGATGCTAATACTAACTTCTCTCCCTCTAGTCACTCACTAAGTCCCCCTCTTGTAGGGTAACTTGACTCAACTTAACTTGATGATGCGATAGCCAAAGGGGCAGTGGTGGTGATGGGTATTTTGGTATGTACAACTCACGACAAAAAAAAGAAAGAAAGAAAAGCCTGATTCCAAGAGAGCATAATGATTCCGAAGCAGCGTGTGTGGAAAAAGGCCGCTACAATTGCCATAGCGATAAGAGATAAAGCCACAAGTCCCAAATCAAAGGAAAGTCAAGTACGCCATCAATCGTTGAAGGGGGGGAAGAGAGAAAAAATGAGAGAAAAGGAACACGGCTGAATCCCTCGTGTGATAGGAGTGGAGGAAAAGGAGAAGAAACAATTAAAAAGAAAAAGGTAGAGGTAAAACATACTGCAAAAGGTGAACATGAAAAACCGGGGGGCCCCAGAACCGGAACAAATAATCCCTTTCCACCATGCATGCACATTTCCGAAAAAGACACCCACTTCCTTTGCACCGGTTTCCATCCACACATACTCCATACCCGCTATTCCACACAAAGTCCCGTGAATTACCGCACTGCCAATGATAGCAACGAAGGGCCATCGCCTTTTGGATTTGAAAAAAAAAAAAGAAGGCAGCAAGACACACGGAAAAAACAAATCAAGAAGGGGGGGGGAGAAAAAAAGAGCCGAAGGAAAAAGAAAGTAGAGAGAGAAATGAGAATATGATTCGAAAATAAATGGGAAAAAAAAAACCGCATCACAAACAAACGCCCGGATTGATTCCTTTTTTCCTGTTCTGTTCTTCAATCCTCCCCACCGCTCCACATTTACCGAAACTCAACAGCCCCAAAACACCTGTCCTGTACATGTTTCAATTCAAGCTTTTGAAACTTCTCACTTTTGGCGTGGAAGTATATCCCCGACACACTTCCCGTGATCTGATTGAAGCATATATAGTAGAACCCCTCGAAGCTTGCCCCCGTGATTTGCTTCACCCTGTGGTCAGGAACTAGAAAATATTCCTTCCAGCGCATGAAAATGTGCTCCCGTTGCTCGAAGCCCCTGTAGTTAAAGTCGGCACGTTTAGCTTTGCTCGCCAACGGACGATATGCCGGAAATCGTGCCCAGTGTTGGTAATCGTTCTTCTCACTGGATCCCCACTCCGGCCGGCGGGTTTGGAACGTATACTTGTCTCCAATCATCTCGCCCTCAAAGTAGGTCGTCAAGGTGGGGTGGTCTTCTGTCAGGCCTTTTTTTTTTTGATTCGCTAATATGTCAGCGATTGCCATTGCACAACGAGGATGCAGGTAGGGCACGGGAAAAAGGGTCGGGGAAGAGAAGAGCGATAGAAACTATCTCCAATTGGACTGCAGCGAAGAGCTGCATGGTGCAGGGAAAGACAAGCATAGAAGGGGAAGGGTAGGAAAAAAAAATTGAAAGAGGGAATCTAAAAAGCCCAAAGCGAAATTGCCCCAGATTTCCCACAAGCCCGATGGAAGGGTAAAGATAAACAGAGGATCAGAAGGTAAGATCGGACAAACCTTGGATGCGAAGATAACCGCAAAGAAAAGACTCGGCCGTATCGACATGCTTAAGTTCGACATGGACTTCGTAGGTAGATCTATCAGAGGTTTGTTTGCCAGAAAATTTACTACCCGAGCGAAGGAAAGAACAAGGCGAAGATGGTAACAACTACCGAGTGCGCGCCACGAGGTGCAGAAGTCAGCAGTCAACAACCAATATAAAACCTTCACCCGTCCAAAGAATATAGAGGATAATAGAAAAGATGCGATGTTTTGTTCTGTTTTTTAATAAACAACACCTCCCCATTTCAGGCGGGAAGATAACCCCAAAGGATACACAAACAAGATGACAAAGAAGTCGTGGTGTAAAAAAAAAAAGGAACCACACACCCGCTTTGAAGAAAACTCGTAAGAGAGCGACGGTGTGAAGGGGGATTCGGGGGTGATAGGGAGTCCATGGGACGCAGCGGCCTGCGGGTGATCCATGTGCTTTCCTTCAAGAGAGGGCGAAGGTTCTGACTGTAGATCCCTCTCCATATCTCCCTGTTGTTTCATTACCACGGTGGTCGCGGTTGTGGTGGCGGCAGCAGCGGTAGTGGTGGTCGCTTCGTCGTCGGACATGCCGGTGGGGGAGAGTTGGGGTTGGGACATGATATCTTGCTGGCGAGTAGTAGTGGCGGCGGGTTGTTGTCGCCAATTTTGGGCGGAGATAGCAGAAGTCGAGCGGAAGACAGTTGGGATTTCTTCAGGTGGACAGGCGAGCTGTAGGCGGGAGGGACGAGTGAGCTCATTGATGTTTTCAGGAATGGTCGTCAGGGTCTCATTGGGTGTCGGCATGATTGTTGTTTAAATATATTGGGAGTTTCTTGTTTTATTTTTATTTTCTTCCTTCCTTCTTGTATGTGAGAGTCCGATATTATAGGTAAAGTTGGAGAGGAGGCGGTTCGTGTTGGTGCAGTGGGAAGAGGGGGTTTTAATTCTAGGCAATAGTGTGATAATGTGATGATGGCGGTGGTGCTATGAGCAGAGGGAAAGTTGTGCCAGAACTCGTTTTTCCTTTTCTCTCTCTTTCAAACACAACGGGGGGGGG
>QLOI01000248.1:0-62995 GCA_003313605.1 Tuber umbilicatum | reverse complement strand
TTTTTTTTTTTTTTTTTTTTTTGCACTTCCTCCCTTTTTCTATTTTTGTTTAACAATCCCGTTTACTCTACGAGTACCGGTATGCATACCTGGGCTGGGAAAGAAGGGGAAACTCAGTAGTTGTAGAAGATGTTCCCGGAAGGGTCGGAGGGGAGGGTTACCTTGTTTGCAGGCGGAGGGCCTGGCTGCCTTTGGCCGTGCTTCAGCTAAAGCTTTTTTTGGGTTGGGTGAATCGGATGAATTGGATGAATTGGCGCGGCGACTGAAACATATATTGCATAGAGTACGATATCTTTGACGCATAAGCTTCCCGTTGTAAGACTTACTCTGGACGGGGGGAGGGACTGGCTTGTGGGGTTTTCATAATACTTGCACAATGCTAGTACTGCGCTTTATGTCATTGTGTCTACGGGGATTGCCGGTGGGTTAGGATACACATTTGCAGTGTACGAGTATTTTTATCACTCGGAGGTGAGTTGCGGGAAGAGGAAGAGCGCGGATGACACGCTGGTTTGCTTTTTGGAGAATTGCGATAGGTGAAGGTGGGCAAAGGGGATGTACTGTACTCGCGCAGTGCCGTACCGTATGATATTTGGAAGAGCGCCATGTCAACTGGGGAGGCAATTCGACTGCGCCATACCGGTAATAGACTGCTCAGGAAGACAGATGAGGATATGAGGAGGGCATCAGATTTAGCTAGGAGGTAGCGAGTGAGTGAGGAATGGTTGGTCACTGGGTGGTCAGCAGTTCATCCATCCAGCCCGGATATGAATCGATGTTTGGGTACAAGTACTCGCAGACATTTCTTGCACCCACCACCACTACCGCCTGTCTCGGCGGGGAGTTTCACATATTTTCTCTACCTTTTAGCAATAGGGGGTACAGTACCACCACCACCACCCACACCACTGCGGGGAATGAAAAAGATCCAGAACCCAGACGAAGCGAGAATAAACTCCCTCCGTTGGAAAAACAAGTCTGACACTTAATCGCCCAATGCTCCGGATCAGGCAATGAACAGATGGACACTCTGTGTGTGTGTGTGTGTGTGAACCCTCTAGTACTGTGGACTTCCATTCCCGTAGATTACCGTACCGGCTTTGTCTAGAATCATGAAATTCTACTCTAAACTTTAGTGGCAGCTCATGCCTCTCTCCCAAGCGTGAAAAGTCACTGGTGAGGTTGGAGCAGATACCCGCGGCATAGCGTACCGCGATGATGTTGCACAGAGACAGCATTTTCCCCAGGATCGAGGTGTGTATCAATTTACATGGAACAAATTATCGGGTTTAATTGTCCAATTTCAAGGGAGTGTGTTGATCTAGACAATTCTCCGGATCATCCTCCTCCTCTTCACATTTTTTTCCTTTCCTTTCATCTCCATATTATATATGAGGTTTTTTTTGATGCACTATTACTTGCGATCGATTGTGTGGAGACCCTTGGATTATTCGAAGTTCTGTTACCAAATTTCTAGAACGTCTGCTGCATAGGGGGAAAGAGGGTCGATCCTTCCAAGTGGTTCAAATGTGCTGCTTCTACCCAACAGAATGGCCTGTCTGCCAGAATAGCCGGGCAAGGTGCAGTACTCGTACAGTACCTCTAGATAGATCCGAGCCGAGTATATTGGGTCATGCTTTACCGGTATTTGAGACGGGATTGAATTGGGGAGTATTAACTATGTTTTAGACAAATATTATAATACCCAACTGTCATCTCCTTTCAGATGCGATGTGTTCTTTTTCAAGTGAGTTAGGGGGAAGGAGTTTGCGAACAGCCCACTTTGAGTGAATCGTTCGATAATATTGATTTCAGAGAAACCGCCTCCGCTGATACTTGAGCAGAGCAGGCTCTGCTGCTTTGGTGTACAGTACATCTGCGCGTGCTGTTTGCTCGTTGATGTCTGAGTAGAGTAGTATGACAGCCCTCGATGGCAATGATCAACGCACCGCACGGACACATTCAAGTAAGCTTTATTTACGGTAGCTTATCCCACGATGGACTACGGTAAGCACTCTGGGGCATTTGCACTCGCCCGCGCTGGCAGAGTAGGGCAGAGTATACCTGTACCAGAGTGCAGTACCAGCCTTTCAGGAGGGAGGGACGGCAAGATGTGAAGAGGGCTGGAATAAAAAGGAATCATTGGGCTGTGCTGTACTGTACCGTACTGTACCTAGAGATATTGGGATATTATACCGGTACGGTACTGTGTCGTAGCCATTTAAATTTAAATTCTCACTGGATATCACTCCTGAGGATCTCGCTTGCATCTCGAGTGATTGCGCATTTTTGCGCGTTCGCCGAGCTTCAGCCAAAGAAAGTATGAATTTGTATAACCCCCAAGGAGCGGAGCAAGGGTGCCCCTCCCCTGTCCTTCTATTGTACCAGTTCTGGGAGAGGAGGGATCGCCCTCACCCATGCCAATTCTCTGACAGCCCACTTCATTTCTCAATCCTTTCTGTATCAGGCTCTCTATCTTAGCTTTGCCCGCGACCAGATCGGTACTTCTTTTCGGCCATCTATCACTTTTCTGCTCATCTTGTAACTTTGAGCTGTTCTTTGGGTTGGAATCTCTTGTCCCTTTTTCCCGTTCTCCCTTTTGTTTTCTCTTGGAAGGGCGATGGAGGATTGTAATCAGGAGTTCCAGGTGAGGCAAACGGGCAAGAGAACGCCCCGCAACTTTGCCCAAAATTGTAGACCGAGAGATACGGAAGCAACCTTCAACCTTCGCAGCTTTGCACGTGGGACCCCAATTTTAAAGCCCATCATTTTTTCTTCTTCTTTTCACTTCTCACTTCCTCCTCTAACTAATGTTCTTCGGACTGGGCGTGATAGCTGGTGGAGAGGTCAACCTGGAACTAGAGTCCTTGGGGTAAGTTTTTGGGGCCCCCCTGTCTTGCTTTGCCTGTCTGTTCCTGGGCCTCCGCTCAGTCTGTGCGGACCCTTCGCATCCTCTGTGCGTGCGTGCTTGGATTTTGTGGTTGGCGTTGCAACTCGCTGGAATCTGGTTGCTGGGGTGTTCCTCTTCTGTTTTGTCTCTTTTGTACCCATTCCTCTCTCTCTGAACGGCCTGCTCTTCTTCCTTTCTTTTTCTCGATTTCTATTTTCTTCCCTTTCTGTGGATTTGTGCCCTTCACCTTCTTAAACCTTTTATTTCCCTTTTCTCTTGGGAAGGGGGTTCTTTCGAATACCGGTACCGCAGGGACATCCACACACTAGTCTTCGCCTGTTACGTTGTTGCTTTGGGATCTGATAGCGTCTGGCGGTAGTGGTACATTGCCCTTGTGCCTTGGGTTGTTGCCCCTTTAACCACCACCACGCCGGACTCGGGAGTGCTCCCTCTAGCACCACTCTCTGCTGTCCCTCCTCGTTTCCTTTGCTTATCTCTCCCCCGGGATCTTGTCGAATGTCGTGAACGAATCCTCTTTGTTTTGATACCCTCTTTTCTTTTCTTTTCTTTTTCTCTACCTCAGTTTGCCCCTTACACAGGCTGCTCCCCAACCAATCCAGCCAGCCGGCCAAATTCCCCAAGAGTTTGCTCCTGCGCCCCTTCAGGAAGAAGCACGACAATTTTTCACCATAGGAAATCTATCGGGGAAAAATAAATAAACACACAACACCATGAATCATCCTCCGTCAGCAGAACCTCCATTGGCCGACTACTTTTGGATAGCAGGTATAGACTCCATCTCGTATGGGGAACACCTGGCCCAAGACTCGAAGCCTACTAGACGGAGCTTCACAGAGCAGTTGCTAGAAGCCATAGAGGCTGAAGAGGAGGTTCAGGAAACCCTTCTGCAGGCGCCCGCTACTGTGTCGGGGAATGGTGGTAGGTCACCCACGACATCAAACGGTCTCCCGTCACCGCCGGAGGAGGAGGAGCCCCAGATATCTCCCACCAGTCCGGCCCCAAAAGTTCAGGGGTGGAGCAATGATGTAGAAGGCAGTGAGGGAGGAGGGCTTTCGTCTAGAACTGCAACTCCAAGCAATTTGATGAGAAACGGGTCCAATTCGAGTAATTCGACAATCACTAATACCAATACTGGGAGTCAGGAACGTGTGGCTACATTTAAGGGGATGACGGATCAGGACTTTGATAATGCGCTCTTAAAGTTTGCTGCGGAGAGGGATAGCTTTTTGGACGAATTGTCATTTAGTGCGGGTACTGTTGTGCCAAATAAACCAGTCATGCACCCCCGAGCACAGAGGGTGGTGAGCGAGGATATAAGCTTGCAAAAAACGGGATCGCTGAGAAGGAGGATTTCTTTGAGGGACTTGACATCAATGCGGAGAGCTCCGTCGGCGGTCAATAGAGCTTGTAAGGATCGATTCTTCCTGGTTGATAGAGTTTGAAGTTTTTTTTTTTCAAGGTTAATTAACGAAATTTCAAATATATACAGCATCGATAAGGACGGCACGGAGGATGTCCAATTATAATTCGGTTATCCCTACGCCACAACCTCTTAATTCTTCGCCGAATATGCACCCATTGAAGCGAAAGTTTGAACCGGTGCTTTTAGATCGGTATCCACCTAAACATCTGACCGAAGAAGCCAAGAGAAGAGGCCCATTCCCAGATTATGTTCCAATGTTCGCATTTCCAAATGATGTTAACATAGTTTCCGCAGACGAGAGGCCAAGATCTACCTGGCATGGATTTGTACGTTTGCGTGGCTCCCTGCAGGTTTTTGTGTAATTGAGGCTCATATGTGTTACAGACTATGACTGGGGCTGATAACGCCCGCCTGCACGGTATATGTGTTACTATGTGGATCCCACTTAACCCCAAAGCTGCCGAAGACCTGGAGCGCAGGTGTGAGGAGTGGAGGAGGGATAATATGACGGATGAGGAACGGGAGCTAGCTACAAGTTTGGGCGAGAGGTAGAGCTTTGGTCTCCTACTCTATAGTATCGTATTTTAATGTTGACAAATTACCAGGCTAGCAGCAGAGAGAACCAAACTTTCCAAATTATTGGCAAAATTACCTTCGGTAGTGTCGGATCCGGTTAGGAGAGAGGAATTGGACGAGGAGATCATTGCTACGGAAGAAAAGATCGGTCTTATGGCCGATCTTTTGCGGCCTGTTCGTCATGGTGCGGCTTCAAAAATTGAGGGATTGACTGATGGGGAGACTGGACTCTGGATTCCACGCGCTTACGGAATTTTGGGCAAGGATGCTTCCCTCGTGAATTTTTGGAAAGAATGGCTAAAGGCTGTGATCGTTCCCATGACCAGTGGTGCGATCCAAAGAGTGCCATTGTCATCACCAAGGGTTGGGATTTGGCAACCGCTGGAACGGTATGTACTGCTTCCGCTGTTTGGTCGGGTTACCGCTAAGTGTGGATAGATACGTCGTGAACCTATGTTCCGAATCTCCTGCACCAGATCTTTCCAGGACACAGGTAGAGGTAGCCGTGAGGGAGTTGCGGATGTATGCCAGAAAGGAAGCGGCAAATGAATTGCCTGGATCCCGTAATGTGATTTTTCCGTTCTTGTTCTATATTAGCCTTGGGCATCTTCTGATTTATTTCTAGACGGATCTATATGCCTTGTTTAGGTCATTGTCACTCCCGAATGTTGTAACAATGTTTGAAGTAGGTTCCGCATTTTCAGTCCCCCTCACGAGCCATCTTTAACGGTCTTCACAGTTTGCCCTTGCTGAATCGCGAATAATTTTGCTATCATCTCATACATCGATGCTGCACATTGTGTCACGGGCACTAATTAATCTAATGTACCCGCTACAGTGGCTTGGGATATACATTCCGGTCCTTCCGGCACGTCTGCTGTCAGCATTAGAGGTATTCTTTTATTCGTTAATTTTTGATTGCCAAACGCTAACTTGAGTCAGGCACCCTGCCCCTATATTGTGGGTATTGAGCGGAGGTATGAAAAACTTGAGCTTCCTGAGGAGGATTTCGTTTGCGTCGATCTTGATTCGGACGTTATCATTTCTTCTACCCCACCAGTTCTGCTCCCTAGGCAGCAGAGAAGGAAGCTCCTTTCCTTGTTGCAGCTTGCCGCTCCACATCACAATCGCTATGGTGTCCCGGTTGGTCCTCCTCAGTATGCCATTGAGACGTTCCCTCATAATATGTTCATGTCCGAGAATGCGGGGGTCTACACGCCCAATCCCTACCCGAGCACCCTTGCGAAGCTGGTGAATTTGAATTCGACATCGTTCGGAGATGCGGCCGTATCAGACTTCGCGCCAAGGCCCCTGATTTTTAATGCGTTCTTGCAGTCTCGGGCGGAAAATCCCACTCGGACAGATAGGCCGGGCACGAGTGGAACTATGAGAGGAACCTCGCCACCTTCACCCCATTCACCGGGGTCGGCGGTTCACCCACCCCAGACCGGCAACAGTGCTGGTAGAGCAGATACTGGGTTCACACTGACCGCAACTCTTCGTGGGAAGAGATCTGGGAATTTTGATGCTGCCTCTCGACGTAGCTCCTCCTTCGGGTTTGAGCGCACACCTACGCTCCGAAGGCCCAGTCTACCATTCGCCCATCACTCCCCTTCACCCTCAACCTCTTCGTTAGGGGCTGGGGACAGTCAATCAATTTTCAACGCATACCCACCTTCGGTTTTTGCGCCCTCTACCCTCGCTGCGTCAACTATCATGCCAAGCATGTTGATGCAGCCTGTGAGGAACACTGATACCACCAAATGGGTTGAGGGCCATTGCTTACAGTGGAAGCCTACTGATGTTGAATCGGTGTGCTCTATATGCGATGAGAGATCAGACGAAGGGATCTATAAATGCTCAAGTAAGTGGTCTGGGTGACCGTTCTAATTAGCAATGCTAATGTGCTAAACAATTAGGTTGTCGAGTAAGTGCACATGCTCGTTGTTCTTCTCAAATCGGGCTGCCGTGTCCTGTGGCTTTCCATTCCGATCAGATCCGAGCAGCATTCGTCAGGTGTTTCGCCAGCTTGTTCTATACCTACAGGAAATTTCTCGGGCCCGCAACTGGTGATGGGAAGAAGGCCGGTAATATCTATAGGTTTAATATGGAAGGGTTCTTGAAGAGCATGCCGCAGGAGAACTCAATGTTCATCCAGATGCTCGAGCAAACTCAAGCCTTTAGCGAGTTTATTCATGATCGGGAGTCAAAAAAGGCATCTGATCCTACAATCAAGTTATTTGATGAGGTTATATTATCGAAGAAGAATCGCGGGAGGTCCGGATTCTTTTCGAAGTCTAGTAAGTTCTTGCTGTGACTAACTATATCAAGGAGTTTGTCTGACTGGTATGTCAATTTATAGGTATCAATTATCTACAGGATATTTCAGAACATGTATGGCAAACTACTGGAGCTATTTCTACAGGATCCAGCTCTAGACATCGCTCGGAAACTACAGTCGCAACTAACAGAAGTATGATATTCCACTAATCCTACTTCTAGCATTACTAATTCTAACCTGTTTCAGTGCCCGCGAAGCTTGATCCTACTTTGATGAAGGAGCCTTCTAAGCCACCAAAGCAGCCAAAGCAAGCGCCTGTGATTGTTCACGCGGCCGGGAGGAGGAAGGGTAGCAGGGCAACCCCAATATTGCAAATAAATGGGAAGTGAGACTGAAAATATCCTTATGGCGTTATATCATATTTTTCTTCCCCTTTCTTTGCTCTGTCATATTTGCCTTATTGTATCTTTTCTGTATCAGTTTGTTTTTTTGGAACCGGGTGTCTGGTGTGGTTGAAAGTTTCTTTTGCTTCCCTTTTTAATCTCTCTGTGGCTCCTTTTGCTTCAGTTACGCCTTTCGTGTAACCGGTCTGTTGCTTTATTTTCTTTTTCTTTTTTTTCTTCCGAGTTTCTGAACGAGCTTTGATCCCTCGGGGCGGAGAAGGTAATAAGTTTTATATTTTTATATTTTTTTTTTTTAGGTTTTGTTTATGGGGAAGGTGGTTTTTCGGTACTGTAAGATTTGTCCGTGCATATACTGGCCTCTAGTTTGTGAAAAATCTAGTTCCGTAGGGCCGACATAGAAAGTGAAAGAGGTTCGATGGTTTGGACTTGAGCATTTAGTTGGAATACGAGAGTTAATAGGAAGTTGGGTGATGGGTGGTGGTCTGATATTGTTATTTCTTATTGTTGTAATCGGTTACAATAATGCCTTTGGTTAATATTAATTTGTTTGCTGTTATTGGTGTTTGGTTGCTATTGGCTGCTGGCTGTGCAATATGGTGCTGTTCCACAACTGATAGGAGAGTATGTTAATAAATTGGTTGAGCATATAATAGTAGCCAGAGGTTTGATTGCTGGTTTGGAACAGGTTAGCTAGGGGAGGTGTAGTAGTAAGTTGGGTAATGGTAATTGGTAATAGGGTGAAGTAACTTAAATTTATATAAGAGAAGGAGGCTCTACCATTCATTGCCCTAGATAGTAACCCCCAATTGAGCGACCGGAATTTACTCTTGTAATTATTTCTACAATGTCATTCTGATTGACGGATATCTCCCATAAATGTTAACAGGTTAGACATTGCTTGTTTATCACCACCCACCGGTATCAATGCACGTTACCGAAAGCCGGTACGAGTAGTTACAGTCACAACACCCCCACACCTGTTCATTCGTCTAGACACCTACTATAATACAGTGGCGGACAACCCATTGAGTTACTCGTAACTGGAAAAAATTCACCGTCCCCAATACCCCAGGCTTTAATCATTCATCTACGAGTACTGTGCCATTTCCATCTTCCTCTGATCCCAACGGCCTATTCCTTCCCACCACCACCGCCACCACGACAACAACAGCAACAGCAACAAAATGCCACCACTACCCCATATCTCCTCCTTCGCTCAGAGTACCTACCAGGAGCTCTCCCTCTACTCTCACATCCCCGCCGCCCGGCAGCCGCAAATCCTCCGCGTAATCTCGGGCATAACCGGCATGCTCCCGGAAACCACACTGGAGCACCACCTAGTCTACAAGCCCAAGCGACCGCGCCAGCCGGGACAGAACGCGGAGCTGTACTACCTACAACTGGTCTCCATCGTGCCCGAAAAGCAGAAGCAGGAGGAAGGGGAAGGGAATAAAAAAGGATACGACGTGAGGAGCCAGAAATGGCGTATGCGATTGGAGGACATTCCGGAGGTTACGAGGAAGCCGGTTACCTCTAGGAATGTGCTCGGCGCTGGGTTTGGCGAGGGAGATGCGTTGGGGTTGGTGGATAGTTTGGGGTTCATGTTTGTTCCGATCACCACTTTCTCCCCTTCCCCACCCCTCTCTGCTAAAATTTAAAAGGTTACAGACGACTTACTTCGTGACGGTGTCGACGCTGATACACAATAACATCATCATCACGCTGAGTCAGGTCCTTCTCTCCCCCCCACTTCTTCCGCTCCCCGCTGTCCCCAACGCGCTGTACGGAAATCCCTACCCGACGTCCGGGTTGCAGCCCCTCGACCCGGCCAGGTCTTGGGTCCTCAAGGCCGCCGTCAGGGTGCAAAGTCATCAGGATGTTGAGAGCATTAACACTGGCGTTAATGAGTTGAGGGGGTTTAAGGAGTTGATGAGGGGTATGTGCGATTTGGAGGTTGCGGAGAGGTTGGCGTTGGATACTAGGGTTCGGTAGTGCACCATTGGTGTCCGGTGTTATGATATTTGCTGGTTTTTTTTTTTTTTTTACGAAAAAAATGTTCTCGCGCTCTAGAGATATTTGAGCGATGAGCGTTGGGTTTGTTCCGTTCGCTAGAAATTATGGATAGTGCTGCTGTATATGCCGTTTGTTGATAGTCTAGTTCAGATCTGTGGGGGTAAGATAGGTACGGGGATTCTGGGTTTGGATATACCCAAATAACCTCCTGTATAATCCGAGATGTCATTCTTGGCACTTCTGTTCACCCCTCCCCCGTCCCCAATAGTAGCCTAACATCCCCCCTACTAATTGATGGATGGACGAGAAAGATATAGATTTCTAGTATCGTACAGTGCAACTGCATACGCCAATCCCCTTCCCCTCCGCAAATAAAATCCCACATGGTATCACAAGCAACAAAGCACCATTTAAATACTCTATGGATACCCCCAAATTCCGGTCCCAAGAACTCAAGAAACCGATGGTCACCCCTTCTCCTAACAAGTCGCCGGCCCCCCACCCCCCGATATTATCTTATAAACGCTCTGCACCACTGAAATCGTCATGACAACAACCCCGAATACTACCGTCGTGCCGGCAACATACGTCCTCCACGACCGCGACGCAAGCTTCATGTAGCACAGCGGTGGCAGGATATACGCGAGTGCGCATGCGGATGTAGCCCCGATAAGTTCGAACACGACGCCCAGGTCGCAAGTCATTAGTGATAACGCCATCGCAGAGACTACTAGTGCTGAGGAGAATATCAGGTGGCGGTTCATGTTGAAGGGCTCGCCAGGGAAGTAGTAGGTTTCCATCACCTCGCGGCAGACGAAGGCTTCCAGAGGGAGGGTTGTAAGCATGTTTAGACCGAAGCAGCTGCGGTGGGTGTTAGTGAGACTGTTTTCTGGGAGGTAGCGTGGGATGGGTGGCGGGGAAATTACAATCTGGCAATGTTGACCATTATGTTGTCTGTTGGGAAGTTGTTTAGGACGTTTCCGGCAGTCTTGTCGCCGAATGTAAGGAAGCCGGCCATGGCCATAAGGAGGCAAGCTACCATGGAGATTCCCGTTGAGTAGTGTGTTACTCGGGCAAATCTATCCAATGTAGGCTTCTTGAGGGATCCATAGATGAGGAGGCTGTTGTGGTCTATGGGATATAATTAGGGCGAACCCTGGCGATTTGGAATTGTGATGGAAACTTACGACAGACGAAAGCTAGAGTGATTCGGTCAGTAAAATTGAATGATGCTATTAGGTTTTCGAGATGTTTACCGAATGATATTACACCAATTGCTTGGAATACTCCGTCATTGACTATTAGCAATGATTTACTAAAACCGCCTTTGCTCTCCGGAGGCACCCTGAAGCCTTGAGTGACTACAGTCAAGATGATGACAACCATGCTGATGAGTGCCAAAGCACTCGCCTTAGCCAACTGTCGCTCACATTGTCAACCGTGATCTCCTAGAAAGTGCGTATGCAGTAGATACCTTTGCAATATCTCTATAGAGCGATAACGGGTATGAGATCCCTAAAATGAATATGATAATACATGCCCGGCGGTCCGTTAACAAACCCAGAACAGGCACGCCCTCTAGCGACGGAAATAATGCAGATATAACGTGAGGTATTGTGTCGCCAACGATAATACAAAAGGCAATCATTCCGCCAAAGGCACTAAACGCATGATCTTGTTAGGGAGCTTATTGGCGTGCAATCCGAGCGGAATACCATGAACTCACAATGCCCATTGCGCGACCTGCGATCAATATTAGTTATGCGCGGCAGATATAAGTGAGATCGGGAGCTTACGGATATAGCAATCAAGCCCGGCCTTCCGAAGCATGCGCTCACTGTCGCCTGAAAAGAATTTGCGCCACTCAACTTGGAATTTATTACAATCAGGTTGATTGTCCAGTCGACCTGCATTTCCAGTCAGCTGTGTGACGAGCACTGTGGGCTCCAGCAGTCTTACTGTAATTGTTAAGGCTACGAGGAGGAGTATACCCATCATAAGCCCAGCTTGCCGGAATGCATATGGTTGACCTAGAACAATCACAAGTCAATTTGCAGCTCCAAGGCTCAGGGAAAAAAGAGGCTCACCAATGATCCCAGCGCCAATAATACTATTTGCCATGTTCATGAAAGCCATCCGCATACCGCTCTTTGGCCGCGCGTTTTCTAGTAGATCCTCGAATTCAAAGTTACTTGCGACGGTAACAGACGGGGCTTCTATCCCTGTTAACAGGGGAGCTCTGGTTCCCCCCCTACCCTCATCTCCATCCTCCTCGTCCGAGTGTAAGAAGTCCTCCTGATTAGTCCAACTCCTATCGTCTACCCTCTGTTCCTCTTCACCACCAGGGGCCTCATCTAACGCAAACCGTACTCTGTTGGGTGTTCGTGGGACGGGGGCTATAGGAGGTATTGGGGAAGGAGTAGGTTGCGGTGGCGGAATGGCGACGACAAGATCGTCGGATGAGCTGCTGCTCCTAGTGGATAGGAGTGAGTTTGTTTCGGCATGTTCGGGTGAGCTGCGGAGGAGGCCAGCGGTGTCGGAGCAGTCGTTGCTGGTCATTTCAAGGCATCGTTTGAGCTTTGTCTGCTCTTTGAGATCGGGTTGTTTGTGAGGTGATGCGGCGGTTTCGGGAGATCTTCGAGCGAAACGGAAGCTTTTGGCGTTACACGAGTGACACCGCAACATTCACAGGTTGTCACTCGTTGAAACCTCTCATCATTTTGGAGTTGTAAAGGCATAGTTAGCGATTAACGATTAACATCACTTGTGTAGTGTATGGTTGGTGTTTTGGCGAGAGCGGTGTGATTAATGCCTATGGTGTATGCCATGCTAACCCGATACCTGCTTCTACCGCTTTATCTAGCATTAATCGGAGAAGAGCGTTTGGCTTTCTATAAGAATCTAGGCTCTGCTATTCGATTACTTTGACATGACCAAGCGTGGATTATTTATTTCCGGCGTCTACATAGGTTATAGGCTATTAGGACACTTTATCTCAGTCCATCTTTATCCCTAACTCCACCCGCCTCTTACTACTGAACCATCATAACATGTGGGGTACCAGCGGGATTCTATTCCTGAACCCTCCTTGGCAATTGCGATCATGGAGTTCTCCTGTGTGAGGTTAATCGACGCCTTGAGGGAGGAATAGGAGGTCTTGTCAACCGATGCGCATGGGGGAATAGTCGCTATAGCTGGGCTGGATCCCACTACCCACGATATCTAGCTGTGACATATTTCAAAACCCTGCTCGTACAATCAATTAAGAGTAAACTGTTCATCATTCCCCTGGGCTCACCAATTTATACAAGCTGGTATTCCCAGATAGGAATTCGAATAACAAGAAACTGACCAGTAATCCCTTCTGGAGAACTTGGTGCTTTCGTTCCCTAGTTTCACTGTAAACGTAACTGCTACATTGGGGCTTGTAGTCCACACGAAGCACCGCAACCTCAATGCAGTCCAGAAGCTGCCTGCCCTGGTATTGATACATGGTTATATAAATTCCCCAATCGTAAGGGACTCGGGCTACTTTCTTCAGGACTCGCACTTCGTGTCCGTCGTCACCTTCCGATCGTGCTCGCAGAATCTCACTCTGGGATTGAGAGGTTCCGGTACTTGATATCTCTACTTCCTACGGGCAATATCCTGGACGAGGGCTATATCACCGAGCCCCAAATACCCTTAAGTTACGCCCAAGTATGTGGTCTACGGAATCCCTGCTTTGCGTGACAAGGAGATCTTAATGATGAGATGTGGGATATGAAGATACCGAGCTATGGCGAGAGCACAGAGGGCTCTTTGCTAGACGATATAAAAGCACACTCAAAGATGTCCATTGGCTCGGATATTCTCGGACGCTGGTCAAAACACTCGGTCTCCCGAGAGCCGAGCAAACACAGCCGATAGTGCTTATAGGGCATTGCCATGGCGCAAGGATAGCACACAGACCCACCGTCCACGTACCGGTAGGTGCAAGCCCCGGGTTTGAGATCCTCGTAACGGTACTATTGGACATCGTCCTGACGATAGCCCAATACCGATCTTTCGCAAACCCAAAGAACTCCGTGGGGTCGGTCTATTGGCAGGCTTCCTGAAACCGAAACGCGTGATGATGCTTACGTGCAGGTGCATTTTAGGCCGTTTTTAGCTGCGCCTTACCCGGTGCCTGAAAATAGAGAGTCTGATTGCGGCGTGGGGTTTGACGTCTCTACAACTGGAAGATACATACCTCGTGGCCTACGGGAAATACTTCACGAATCAACGCATTGTCAAGACTAGTTGCGCCAACTACCGTGCTAGGGCCCTGATTGATGCTCCGCAAGGTGAGGAGGGTCAAAGGAATGGAAGGAGGATCGAGGTGCCTGTCCCCAGTGCTTATTCTGAGGGGCACCTTGGCTGTCGGTACAATATCGAGGATGTTTGGGAGGAATGGGTTGAAGGCAAGGGGTTGTTGTTGATGGTTGGAGGTATTGGGAATGATGCGGGTCACTTCTTTGTCGAAGAGGAGCCGGAGATTGTTGCGGGCATGTGGCTTAAGGAGAGTGTGGTATCATACCCAGTGTCTAATTTGGTGTTACATTGGATAGCTATAGGTATACGGCTATCTTCGGGGTCTAGGCTAGGCGACTTCTCTATTTTTTTCTGGTCATAATATATCTGGTGATTCATGTTAGCAAATGGAGCTTATTCCCGGGCGCGGAAATTTAGTGGTTAGGAAATACAGATAAAGGTTTTCCCGTGAATATGTTGCATGGTCGCTATCGTCTTTTGCGTATTCAGGATCATAGCGGGCTTCTCGGACATTTACCTTTTTCTTGATGGATTTCATGAAAGCTAGGTCAGCCTTTGGGGTAATGGTTAGCTATCTGGACGCAATTATTGGGAGCATGCGCGCATTACTCACCCGTCTTCTCTTTTGAAAGCAAAAGAAGACTACTGTTTCTTCTCCGATTAGGTCAATTCTGCTGAGTATTAGATCATGAATTCAATGAAGACGGTCTCCTAAGCTTATCGCTTACAGTGTCTTCTCAAGCAGGGGAAATGCCGGCTCGAAGTAAACCTGTAGCACCGCTGGTCAATGCCAGTAAACGATTGACGAAAAAGATCTTGGGTGGTATATACGCAGTCGGCAGCTAGAATAATATCCACAGGCTTCTGTGATATCGGTTCGGGTATAGGTTCACTCCTATAGCAGGAAATATAAGAAGCTACTCAGTGCTGTCGCGGCAGACAACAGATCTTACCAGTCCAATAGCTGAACTTTGACCTTGTCCTCAAACCCATTTAATGCCACGTTCCTCGCCATCATCTCCATCATAGCCGCCATATCCGTGATGTAGAGCTCGCCCCCGAAGATATCACACCCAGCAGCGACGGCGAGCCTAAATCCTTGTCAGCTCACCCACCAACAAATGAATAGCTATGATATCTCTTGACAATACCAACCCAACCAACCCGCCCCCGGCACCCAGTTCAGCAATCCTCTTCCCCCTCAACCTATCATTACCACGCCCGTAGCGACGTAAGAGATATTTCGCAAGTGTTTCCCCAGCAGGCCAGATCTGCCCACCGCAACCCTTGGCGAGGTCCTCATGTAGTTTTATCGGGGACGAGAGGAGGCCGTTGAATGTAGTTTCTACGATGCGGGGTTTAAGGATTGGTGCGGGTTCGACTAGATCTGCGCCGAAGGGTTCAACATCACTGTCGCTATTGTGGCCAAAGAGGTCCATTGTTGTAGAATGATTGGTGGGGGGTGCTTGAGGCTTGGATGGCTGGATTTTGGGGTTGAGTAGGATCTGAGAAGATACTGGGGTCTTGGCAGACATGGGATAGCATTCGGATTCGGCAGCCTTTGCACACCAGGTGCTAGGAGATGGAAGACGGTATCATACTATACGAAGAACCAATTACTGAGCATTGGAGGGCAATAGGGGTCTGGGGGGTTACCGGAGTCTCTCGAAAAAGTAAGTCTACTGCGTCGGGGTCTTCTATTCAATCCTACATTTCTGTCGCTGGCTGAGCCCAGGGTGAAAATATGTGGCGGATAAGGGGGGATGGCTGAGCCAGACTCATTCTAATTATTTTTTGGAGATTTAAGGGAATAAATCTCTTTGAATGGGTTTGAAGAGGTTCGTATTTGGGTTAGTGATTGGTTAGGTGATATTATTTTGTTCATTTCGAAGGCTTTAATCCACACTAATTTTTTGAATGTCCTATGGTAACGGGTTGTCAATTATTATTGCAGAGCAAGTGATGAATGATGATTCAAGATAAGTGACCTTATCTAGATGCCAAGCCATGGGACCAGGGAAAGTTTGCCGCGTCGATTCCGGGGAACCTAGCATCGATACCGTGCCTTTCTGGATCCTCCATACAGCGAATCAAGGAAATTAGCGATACCGTTTGTTATGGATTTCACCGAACTGAGCTTTGTGAGGCCCCCAGCAAAGGAGCTGCGCAATTCTTCAGATCCACTACTTCGCTCTGTGAAACAAGTTGAGAAACGAACCTTCCCTGCTGGTGAGCTTTTCGATTTTGATAACGAACTCGCTAAGCGGACTACACATTTTTATTGCGCACTCAAGAGGAGTGTAGGGGGCTCTAGGGATTTGGAATTATATGGCTATATCGTCTTTGTCCGCTCGAAGCTAATCACGCGCATACATAAAGTCTGTGTTGTCGAGGAGCAGAGAGGAAAAGGAGTTGGGGGGTGGATGCTGGGCCTTGTGCTCGCTGAACTTAGGAAAGGTGGAGCAGAGAAAGTGGACTTATGGGTGGATGCGAATAGGGAAGCTGCACGGAGACTTTACCTTTCATGTGGGTTTGAGGAGAGGGAGACTGTGAATGACTACTACTCCGCTGGACGCCATGGTATCAGGATGGAAATCACTTTGGCGAGTTAGCAATCATGGGCATGCTACAATTTCTTAAGTTATCCTTTCTCGAGGTCCTCGCTCTTGAGATTTCTTGGTGGGGTTACTTCTGGCGATGGATTTGGCTTCTTGGGGACCCCTTACATTATCTGCACTGAACTCCATACCATTCCGCACACCAGATATGGAAAATAATGACCTTTCTTCGATTGCAATGAATGGCGGTATCTTCCCGCATAGTGGGACTTGCCTCACAACAATGGGGTTCTCGGGTTTGCGTTCCTTAGGTTTTGAACAACTACGCAAGGGAGAGAGGCCTGAGGATGGGAGAACTTAACGAACTTGAGGGTCTATGTAGCCCACCTTCCCGAGTTCTCGAGGTATCATTCCGAGATTCTCTTTCGCTCTCTTTCGCTCTCTTTCCCCTATCGGACGCTCTTTTTGTTGAGAAAACCTCCTTCGTTTGTTACCACGCTCCTTTTAAGCTATTTCGCACGATTTCTAGTCCGTCTTTTTGACGAACGGTCCGGTCCTTTATTTCCTTTTCCTTTTGAATTTATTTGCTAATATTTCTCTTGGAATTGATTGGAGATATATTGATATAATTGGAAGGCTTGCGGGGCAAGTACCTTTGTATAGAAGGTAGTTAAAATAGCTAACCAATGGTCAATACAGAGGCTGCTCACTCCTTCATATGTCTTTGTTATTACACCTTTTCTTTGCCTCAGTGGTTGTCGGTGCCCCTTTTGTGGCCTTTCCGATAAACTCGCAAGTACCGCCAGTTGCTCGGACTGCTAAACTTTTCGAGTTCGTATTCTCATCGTCGACATTCGTATCGGATGCACAACCTATACAGTTCGCGCTGAGGGATGGCCCTGAATGGCTACAACTCGACAGTGGTAGTCGAAAGCTCTATGGAATTCCATTGGGGAAGGACGCCGGCCCTTTCAAGGTGAAGATAAAGGCCCAGGATGCTTCAGGGGAATCCGTAGACCATGAAGCTGCCTTTATTGTATCTACGGACCCTGGACCAAGGGTGGTGAAAACTGTTGATTCACAGCTCGAGATTTTTGGGCCAACAGATGGCAAACAGGGACTGGTGTTCGCTCCCGGCCAA
Source organism: Tuber umbilicatum (assembly GCA_003313605.1). Taxonomy (NCBI): domain Eukaryota; kingdom Fungi; phylum Ascomycota; class Pezizomycetes; order Pezizales; family Tuberaceae; genus Tuber; species Tuber umbilicatum. The sequence goes on along the minus strand of QLOI01000248.1, from coordinate 45,395 downwards.
AGATACAATTTTTCCTTTGCACCCGATACCTTTTCCCCACGCGATAAGATTCAACGTTATGAAGCGGTTTCTTCGGAAAACACGCCTCTGCCTTCATGGATAAATTTTGATCAAGGGATGATGAAGTTTTCTGGGATCACGCCTGACATCACTTCTTTGATAGCACCCCCGCAAACATTCGATATCACTCTTGTGGCATCTGACTATCCCGGATTTACGGGGGCATCTATATCTTTCAAAATGGTAATAGGGGCACATACTCTTCATTTCAAAGACACCTATATGGAGGCGAATGCAACCACGGGCAGTGCGTTCGCCTACAAAATTCCACTTGAATCAGTTCTACTTGATGGCACACCAATTTCACTAGAAAACCTAACGGGGCTATCTATAAATGCATCAGACTGGCTATCATTCGATAAAAACACTCACATGCTAAGCGGCACACCTCCGCCAGGGGCCGAATCTACGACAATCATTATATCCGCCAAGGACGCTTTCGGAGGTGATGCAGGGATGGCTATCAACATTAATGTGAAATCGGTGGTATTCGCCTTCGAGATTCCAGACTTCAACGTAACTAGCGGCAGGGACTTTGAGCATACCCTCAAAAAGACACTGATTACTACTGCTGGTGTCCGGCTGTCTGCGGTTTATGAACCAGATGTGGATTGGATTTCTTTCGATCCTGAGGGATTTAAATTCAGCGGACGTGGTCCCGAGGATCTACAATCGGTGAAAATCAGACTCTCAGCGAGGACTTCGTCTGGAGAATTGGCGGATTCTCGGAGCCTAGAGGTGCTGGTGACTGAGGCTCACACGATTTCAAAATCTGCTACGTTGACCACATACCCTACGAAGAAAACCTCACCCACGCCAGTGCCAGCTCCTAAGGACACCCCGGGGAAAAAAACTACCAATGCCGAGCTCGCAGAGGACAACCGCAAAAAGATTCTAATCATCGTTCTTGCTACGACACTGCCACTTTTGGTAATGGCTAGCCTTTTGACTATTTGGTGTTGCGTCGTGCGTAGGGACAACTACAGCTCTTACGTAGGTTCCTCGATTCGCCCAATGTCCCCGGCAGGTGTGGATATTTCTCGTCCCCTTGAGCCGCTTCCACAGCCTTTTGGAGGGGCCACGGTAAAGAAGAAGGATACATCAGCGCCATTGGGAAGGTTGTCTTCCTTTGGGTATTTCACAGCAGATGAGAACGGTGGTATATCTGGAGGATTCTTAGCCTCTCTGAGTAATGATGGCGACGGTGGGACGGCATTACGACTTGGGGGATCGCCAGAGGCCCCTGTACTTGAGCCGCCACCTCACCTACAAGCACCCCCTGAAGAGCAGGACAGCACAGCTCCTTTAGTACCCGTCAATTTCTCGAAACTCGCTTCTACTCGACATGCAAGGCCAAATTCTCAACAAAAATATGGCCGTTTATCTCGAAAGTTGAGCATTAGAAGTATGAATCGAAGGCCCTCAAGTGTGACTAGTAGTCGCCGGTTCTCACTTGCCCCAGGCAATGGGAAACCGCCTTATGGCGGACCACCAGGATATGGGGTCCCAAAGAGATCATGGAGAAAAAGCATCACAAACACAGCCCAGTGGGCAGGAGGTGGGAGGGGCTTGAGAGAGAGCGATGGCTCTTTCGAGACAGTCTCAACAGAGATATTCAATCAAATAGCTCAAATCGGCCAAGTCAATCATCTCGATCATCCTAGTATTCGATTAGTCGGTGCTGGGTCCGAGTTGAGCGAAGAGCGAGAGTGGTCAAGCTTTGGCCGACCAAAAGGATCCTCGCCATTCTTTGTAGGCTCGGCAAATGCCTGGAGGAGGATCTCGAGGATGCCGTTGGGTGGTATGGCTTCGCCAAGGGAAGAGCTTGAGGATCAAGAGAGCCTTATAGACGACGTCATTCGAACCATAAGTCGTGAGCCAAGCCAGACGAGGACTATCGGAACCTATTCCTCTATAAACCTGCCAGAAACGCCACTTCGGCGATATGGAAGCACCCGCCGCCCCGGGAACTTCGGAGCGTCCTCGTCGTTTCCAAACTTGCGGCAATACCCGACGGGAAGTACGGGAAGCGAAGGCGGTTCCGGCTTCTCGCACATGGCTGACGAGAGCAACCAACGAGTCTGGCATCTGAGCCAGTCTCGGGAAAGTGGGATAACAGCTCTGAGCCGGGGCACGTCCTCGTACTACCAATACGAGCCAATTGAATTTGGGGTTGCCGTGACGTCCGCAGCAGCCAAAGTGGAAGGGTTGAGAATTTCAGGCAGAAGCTATGAGAATGCACGACATTCTAGAGCCTCGGGGGGGGCTGGGGGTGAGGGAGTGCGACCGCGGGCAAAGCTGGTGGATTTCACCAAGAAACGACCCATTAGTATCAGCGAGGACATCAGAGGGGATGGTGACATCGGGGGCAGTTTTCCGGTGGATATGGCATTTCTGTAACCTTTCCTTTCCTTTCTTTCTTGGAGCCTTCCCTACCTTGGGAACGGCAGGATGAACTACATCGTTGTCACATCTTTCGATTTCTTTTAATACTCTCCAGATTTGTTTCCTTCTTCCTCTTCTTTCGCTCGTTCATTTCATTTGGAGTGCCGTATTGCTGATCATCCACGTTCATTTTTTTCTTCATTTTTTCTTTAGAGGGAACAGGTGTTGTCTTGTGCTTGATGCGGACAACTTGAGTCAGGGTTCTCAGGGTTCAGCAACCCGGAGCCGGGATTAGCAGCTGAAGGTCTATAATTATTAAGACCTGAAAGGGGTGAGAGGGTGAATCTGTATAGGGCTACGAAAGACCAGTGCACGGCAACTACGGTAGTATTGCATTTGAATCGATAGTAGGATAATTATGTGATAGGCGAGGCACGTTCGGCGATATTGGCCCTTCAGAAATGTTCACCTCTTACGGGCCACAGAATGCTGCTACGGTAACTCTGAATTTCAATTGAATTGGTAGTTGTTGTCGCACACCTTGCATATAATATCCCATACGTGATACATGGCGACCGGTGGGGTACTGCGGGCAGGGAGGATTGAGAGATCTAAGGCCAAAATTTCAGGTTCATATGGTACGCAGCAAATGATGTCGTGGGCGCTAAATTTTATCGGCGAGATGGGCTGCGGGGTGATCGATTACCTGCTGGGGGGTTCTTTCGTGGGGTAGATATGTGTGAGTTCGTTGGCAGTTACCGGTGAGTGGTGATTGATTGAGGGTCTAGATGTACAGTACAGTACCGTACAGTATTATAAGTACGGTACGATACGATAAATTAACTTGTATCGGTGCCGATACAACACGTTTGAAGCACTCCCTTGAACTGTGGGTTTCAACGAGCCTAGACAGGGTAGAGAGAGATGATGATGGGTGCCGGTAAATATGATATCTACCCCAGATGGGAGAAAACAGCCCGTCTGTCTGCTCCTCTGTGATACAGTACTTTTTTCCTTTTTCCTTTTTTTTTTTTTCCTTCTCCCTGTTTCCTCGTGAGGAGTTCCTGCCTCACCTCCTGCCTGTTCTACCAGCACGACACTGTACTGTAATCAATCTGCTGTCCTGTGGGCCGTGGGAGAGTGCTCGAGTAGTATGATGCGATAATGCTAGTCTACTCTACTGTGTGGCAGCCTAGCCAATTGCTGGAAAAAGGGACATAGGGAGGGAGAGAAGCAAGGGAGGAGGGATGCTTCTTCTTCTCCTTTTTTCCCATACCCCTCGACAAGGCGACAGCTTTCCTGACTGCTACAGGAACGGACGGATCGATAATCAGGCGTACTCCCGACACCGGATTGCAGGTAAGTTGCAGTCGATATATCATGTCGTATTCAGTTGGAATAGTTTTACCAAGGAAGCTTCTGCAAATGTGGTATCTTAGGCTACCGTAGTAATAATAATATTATTATTATGGTCCCTTTTCTTCTTCTTTTCCCCCCTTTCTAAATGGACAACGTTATTTTCAGAGAGAAGGTCTTGCAGAATATACTGGTACTGTCTCATATATAGTATCCTGCAAGTAGAAATGATGGCTCTTTAGAATTGCGGAACACAAGTACCGTGGGAAACCGGTACTTTGCTGCAGTATTATAATTTTGGTTCCCAGGAATTCCCCATGATAAGAAACTTCTACTACGGTACTGGAGTGGGTCAGCCACCTGCTACCACCCACTCCTTGCAACTGCACACCTCCACATTTTTTCATACAGCAAGGGAAAAGAGAGAAAAAAGCAAACGTCAAAAGCCTCAGGGAGACCATCTTCGAAGATTGGTTTGTTTCCTGATTTTCATTTTCCGTGCAGTACCGGTACAGTACAGTACTGTACCTTTTTTTCTTTCTTCCTTTTTTACTCTAGCCAATTTTGTCCTTTCACGGTTACCTCTCAGTGATTCAGTTTCTTCCCGGAAACAACGCACGCGACCGCAACAACGTTCAAGTGAAGAAAAAAGGTGGGGAGAAAAAAATTAATTTTTTTTTAAATAGGGTTCCGCTGGCTCTAGTATTGTATCTAATCTAAGGTGAATATCTCGTCATTATTTCACTGAAAGATATCGCAGCCTTATCCTATTTTGCTGTTTGCCTGGTTTTTTTAATTTTTTTTCTTCAATCTCTTCCTACCCTTCTTCCTTCTCCTGGTTCAAGGCTTCACGCAACAGCATACCTAGCAGATCTCTTCCTTCCTTACCATAGATGGTTTTAGCTCTCACTTTTTTCATCTCTTCTCTTCATCAAATTCTTGTTCTGGCCCTTCTCAACCTCCCTGTCACTCGTTTGCTCGTTGGCTCGGCTGTCGTTGCTTGATTCTTTTTTTACTCATTTTTCTTCTGACCGTTGGGTGCTGCTTCGTTTCAAGGCCGCACAGACTTTTTGACGCACTCAAAGCCCTTTCTTCTCTTTTCCCCTCCCCCGCCATCCATCCCCCCAGTTCCTTCTCAACACCCCCTTCCAAACCTTCCAATCACCAACATCAATACAGGTGGACCACTTTGTCGAGAGATACTCAAACACTGTTTGTACTCCCATCCCCCCCCCCCGTTTCCTGGCTTTAAGTTTTTTCTCACTTTTTCCTCTTCTTGTTTTTTTCCCTTGAAATAATCGCCTGCTTTGTTCCTTGATTTTTCTTCACCGATAAAAGCTACAGCTCGGTCTATCGAGGCTTGATCTTTCCGAAGTTTCCACCATTTGCCTATTTACTAATAACCTCCGAAGTAGACTACCTTTTCCCTCGTTAGATTCAACAGAACGTTATCATGGGTCAGACCCTTTCAGAACCAATGGTGGAGAAGGTACGTGCTGCATGCAATGGGGATCCTTCTGGCCGTTGTCGTTCATGATGATGAAAGGATGAAAGAAAGCCTTAGTTCCTGACGCAAAGTTTTTTTGTCAAATCGGATAGATATCAGAGAGTGGTGAAGACAACCGTTTGGCCTATGGCGTATCGTCTATGCAAGGATGGCGCGTCACTATGGAAGATGCTCACGCGGCAGTCCTTGACCTCCAGAAGCCCGACGATCCGAGCAAGGCTGGCCCCGAGGGCAGAATAAGTTTCTTTGGTGTGTACGATGGTCACGGCGGAGACAAGGTTGCGATGTTCAGTGGAGAAAATGTTCACAAGATATTGGCGAAACAATCCGCGTTTAAGGACTCCAATTACGAACAGGCGTTAAAGGATGGTTTTTTAGCTACTGATAGAGCTATTTTACAAGGTGATTCGTCCATGCTTATCCGCTGACTAGCCTTTTTGTTGGCTGGTTGGGTTGGAATCTAGCTGACGGTTGCCATTTGGTTAACCAGACCCCCAATATGGTGATGAGGTTTCTGGATGCACAGCTTCTACTGCTCTTATTTCCGATACCAAAATTTATGTTGTAAGTATAGCTCGAGAACTGCACCTTATAAATGCTAATGGTAGAAAAGGCGAATGCCGGTGATTCCCGGACAGTTCTGGGCGTAAAGGGCAGAGCGAAGCCCTTGTCTTTTGATCATAAACCACAGAATGAGGGTTGGTTTGGCTATTTCTTGTAAACACTTTTGAGATAGATGACTGATTTTCCAAAATTTTAGGAGAGAAGGCCAGAATATGTGCCGCTGGTGGGTTTGTCGACTTTGGGCGAGTTAATGGCAACCTTGCATTGTCTAGAGCGATTGGGGATTTCGAATTCAAGAGGAGCGCCGAACTTCCACCTGAGCAGCAGATAGTCACCGCTTTCCCCGATGTGGTTATCCACGAGATTTCCGATGATGACGAATTCCTTGTCATTGCTTGTGATGGTGCGATCCCCGAGGGGCTACGGCCGATATGGGATTGTTAATGCTGACAGCGATATCAGGAATCTGGGATTGCCAATCGTCTCAGGCAGTTATTGAGTTTGTCCGTCGTGGTATTGCTGCTAAGCAAGAGCTGCATACTATATGTGAAAACATGATGGATAACTGCCTTGCTTCAAGTAGTGAGACTGGTGGAGTTGGTTGCGACAATATGACTATGATTGTTGTCGCTCTCCTCAGGAATATGACTAAGGAGGAATGGTATGATTTGATTGCAAAGCGGGTTGCCGATGGTGATGGCCCATGTGCCCCTCCAGAATATGGTAAGTCGGGATGCTACCTAAAATTTGCTGTGAAAGTAATAATTTAGTTTAACATACGGTGGGTAGCTGAGTTCCGCGGGCCTGGAGTTCACCCTACCAATTTTGACGACAGTCCGGATGAGTTTGATGCCAGAGATTCTAATAGCTCCGTACGCTCTACAGGTGGAGCTGGCCGTATTATCATGCTTGGCGATGGAACTGAGGTTTTGACTGACTCGGATGATGCGGAGATGTTTGAAGATGAGCTGGGCAAGGAGGAAGAAAATGACGACGAGGCGTTGGAGCGAATCGCCGTAACAGAGAAGAGGGAGGAGGATGAGAAAGCGAAGGAGGGGGACGAGGAAATCAAGGATGAGTCCAAATCGGAAAAGGGAAAAGAGAATGAGAAGATTGACACATCTTCAAAGATTCAAGGGACAAACCCGGAATCGGCCGGGCAGAAAGGAGAGTCTACAGCTGCGAAGTAGCCTCCCTGCCGATCCCCTTGACAGAGCGGCAGAGCGTAAAGGTTGTAGTGTCTGCCGCTTGTTTTCCGGGCCGATCTTAGTTTCTGTCATGCTTTATTTTTGCTTGTCTCTTGAAAGGTGTGCAGCCACTGGTCGGTTAGGTCAATAGGGTCGGTTTCCTTTTTTTTCTTCCTAGTCTGGTTCATTGCTTTTCGGGCTCTGTTTCTTTTTCCTTTAGGTTCGCAAAGAGGGAAATGGAGAAACGGATCTTAATGAATTTTTCCTTCTGACGTTGAGCGGTATTGGTTTTACTTGTCATTTTTTTCTCTTTCTACGTTGTTTCCCTGTAACCCGCTCACATCATACTATGCGCTGTGTTTGCCTCCCTGGACGTGTTGTCTTGAATGCAGTGGCTCCGGCGGGGATATGCGAATTGCCGCCATGGGATGAGGAAGGGAGAGCCTGGAGGGCAAAAGGGGTGGAAATGATTGACGATGGTGAAAAGCTCAAAAAAAAAGGAAGGGGGAAGTGAAAATACGAAACCTGGGCCACTTGTTTACGGCTTTTTTCTACTTTTATTTTTTACTTTACTTTCTGCATTTTGTTCTTCCTATTGTCTTGTCGTTTCTTGGCTATTGTGTTGTGGGCGTGCAGTTCTCTTTTTTTTTTTTTTTGCGAATTAGAGAAAGCAAATTACTTTTCTTTCATTCTTGCTTCTCACTCATGCTAAAATTCCCTGTCGATTTATTGCTCATGTTTACCTTCTCAGGTTTTGTGGGATAAATTTGATTTTTTTTACATTTTCTGGTATCGTAGCGGTACATTCCGTATATCAGATGCTTGCATAAGCCTTGCAGAGAAAGTGATTTTGTGTGATTCTAGGAATTTACGATGCTCTTATTGGCCACTCGCACACATATGTGTGCGTGCTTATTCGTGCTAAAAGAGGAATGAAAGTTCTAATGACCACTTTCTTAAACGTCGGTGCCAGTACAACAAAGCGGGGATTATAATCTAATGTCAGGCGCGGGACCAAAAATTTGCTTATGCCGTTTTGTCCATGCCAAACAGATCTAGTGTATTCTTCCATGCAGCCTCGCAAACCTCCTTCAGTGGGAGCCCCTTGACTGCCGCAACGATGTATGCCACGTGCGGGATATTGCAAGGCTCGTTTCGGCCTTTAACCATGAAGCCTTTCTTGAACCTATCACGGCGGACCTGTCTTGGGACTGGTGGGCATTCGTCTTTGTTCAAAAGTCTGTAAGAAGCGTGCGATGGCCGAATCTCACACCATGGTCCCTAGCCAAGTTTAGTTACTTCACCAGTAACTATGCTCCGCTGGCGGAAGCGGAGGGAAGGGGGACGTACATCAGTCTCGAGCATCAACCTCTCTAGCGGCATCTGCTTTACAACCTCCAAATTCTCCTCAGTCTTCAAACTACACCCATTAACACCAACGTATAATCCCGCACTAACAAGCCTACGCATCTCATCCACCGTGCCGGTAAAGCTATGCACGAGGCCGCCCTTCAGTCTGGATAATCTTGGAAATAGTATATCCTCAAAGTCCGCCGCCGCGGCCCGGGAATGTAAAAACAGAGGCAGGCCGATTTCCTCTGCTAGGTCGAGCTGCAGGGCAAAATATTTCTTTTGGTCCTCCTTGGATGCGTGGTAGAGGCGGTCGTAGTCGAGGCCGATTTCACCATAGGCGGTTACGTACCCGGATGATGCGCCTTCTTGAGCTAGGGCGCGGAGAGAAGAGAGGTAGGCTTCCGGGCCGGAAGGGTGGGAGTCGATGAGCTTGACGCTGCAGGGGTGGACACCTACGGTGCTGTAAATTAGGCCGGCTGGGATTGAGTTAGTAGGGGCATAGGATGGCATAGGATGTGAAAGGGGCGGGGCGAGTACGATGTTGCTGAGCGAGCTCGTATCCGCTCTTGCTCTCATCGTAACAGGAGCCTGTAACCATTAGCTTTTGACAGCCGGCATCTTTGGCCCTCTGGAGTACGTCTTCCAGATCATCCTCGTGGTACTTTGATATCGTTAGCTTGAGCGTAATTATTGCAGCGGGGAAGGTGGGGACAAACCTGCTTGCCGTTGTCACTCCCACGGAACACTGAGGATGTGAGATTGATTCCTACGTCTATGTATCGTGGTGTGTAAGTGTCGTTTAGCGAAAGTTCTGATACAGAGGTTGCTGCGGTTGTGGCATTGGAGGAGGTCGGAAGGGGCAGAGATGGGGTTGAGCCCGAGGCTATGGTTGGCATGACTGGTCTACCGATATTTTGGCGGTGCCTGGAGAGGGCGATTTGGAGGGGAAGGTGATTGGGGAGAAGCTTATGGATTGCTTGATGGTGGTTGCGTGTCGCGTGGAGGGGGGTGGTGTATCGGCAGAGCCTTGAGAGGCGGAGGACGGGTCAGCAGTTCGCAAAGGATACGCCAAGTGCTCAGGTGGCGGTGGGTAACATTACTGTGCTATGAACATCGGGCTGAGGCCAAATTTTGCTCAGAGTATTGTTCTAGTGGAGAGATCTATTGGATTCGAGTTCTTTATCTGTGGCTACGGTAGGGTATCTCGATAGGAGTACTGTACAGCACAGTACCCACATTCAATGACGGGCAATGTAGAGTACGAGTACAAGTTACCGTGAAACCACTGGGATAGCGGCGGGCTGCGTTGTCTGAAGGACTTATCCCGATGCCAGTGCTTTAGGGCACCTTTGAAGCATGCCATTTATCGTATTATACCGTACTCAAACAATTGGTGTTGTTGGACTAACCCACGGGATCCCAATCCAGTCAGAACAAGGCTTCAAAGACCCGAGACGTTAGATTTGGGTGCGCCAAGACATATCAAGCAGCCTCAGGGTAACCTAAGGGCACTCCCTTCGCTCAACCCCCTGGCACGCCACCAGCCACATAGGGGTACGTTTGCCGGATGCTTTTCAACCGAAGAGCTGGAATCGTGGTTCGTCAGAGAGTGTGGCGCGGTGGCAGTGCCGTGAAATTCCCCCGAAAGAATAGTCCGCACAGTGCGGCAGAGAGAGGGAAAAACGTAACTATTTCGGGCGCAGCAATGCGGTATCAGCGCCGTAACTTGTTGCACCCAAAAGTATTGGTTTTGGGGGGAAGGATGGACTTCTCTCCTGTTGATGCTGCTTGCACTGTACCCACACTGTGCCATAGTCTACCCGTACCATACATAGTCTAACTCTCCACCGCGAGTGTGATGGTGGTAGATGCAAGGCTTTCAGCCTCCACTCGAGTACGATGGATTCGCCGCCTTATTGTTGGCGTTCTGGAAGGTGGGGTGGGTGGGGGAAAGGGATACCCCGGGTCCCTGATTGATCGATGGCTTATTCCCTCAGTTTCAGCTCGCTTTTGCCCTCGACAACGGTAAAGGCACAAACGTTATTATGCCCTCCCCTACCCTTCCAGTACTGTACGTGCTATTATCACTTTTACGCACGAGCGGCTCGATGACCTCAGCCGGAGGGGGAGAGAGGTGTGAAGTGCGGTTGACTGGTTGGATACGGATGCAAGTAATTATGCCATATCATATAGGTGGTTGGCGCGGGTTTGGGAGAGCCGGACGGATGCGATGAGAAGATGCAGCGTGAGATGCCCCGTACGGCATGCAGTCTTGGGGGGGAGAGAGAGGGAGGGAATTACCGCTACCTCTATGGCCGGAGAGGGATCCAAAGAATTAGGAATTAATTACAGATGGAAATTGGTATGAAATCATGAACGTAAAATGGCGAGTAGAAGAAAGGAGGAAGGGTCCGCTGGGGCAGGTGTTGCACTGCCCGCCCGTCTCACTCTTGCTGCCATGCTTACCACGGTATCATAGAAGGGTCGGTGCACACTGAATTACAGTACGGTACTGTGTGTCTACAGTACCCTGCTGCACAACTTCCCTCGCCCACCCCTCTTCTACTTTTATTTGTTGTGTCCCTTCTTCTCCTTTTTCTTCTCATCTCCTCCCTCCCCTCCCTTCTCCTCTCCACTCCTCCCTCATCAGCCGGTTCAATAACTTTTTAGCTCCCATCCTCCCCTTTTCATCTTCCGTCTTTTCGATTTTTGCTCTGTTTTGCAAACAAACCCCGCACTCTCAGCTACCCCACATACACATAACCATGGCACCTAGCCCGCCTAACCCCGCTGCTTCCCCGAATGCAACTGGGCCCAGTTTCTCCCCTCCCCCCCTTCCGCACGGATGGTGAGTCTTTTCCCGCGAGTTTCCCACCCGTTAGATTTATCCCGCGAATGTGTAGCTAACGATTGGTCCTAGGATCGCCCAATGGGATCCCTCCACCCAACGTTACTATTATGTTCAGACTTCAACAGCTCATACTACTTGGGAGATTCCTACCTCTTCAGCTCCTTCTACCCCTGCTCCGCAGACCTCAAGCAGCTACCCTGCACCACCAACAGATTACACTACTGGAGGTCAGGGCCCTACCCAACCGGGTTATAGCAACCCTTCTCCCCAGCCTGATGGACAAACGTCCACCCGCGCTGGCGGCCTGGGAGGAATTGCAGGTGGTTTGGCACAAAATTTACTGAGCGGTGGTAAAAAACCAAGCCACGGATCCAGTAGCGGTCCTCTTGGATTGGCATCTGGTTTGCTGGGAGGTGGGAAACCCTCCAACTCTGGACATGGTAGCAGTGGACACGGTAGCGGAGGTGGGCTTCTTGGTCAGGCAGCTGGTATAGCTGGCGGATTGTTGGGAGGAAAAAAGCCGCATGGGGGCTCTTCCGGACACGGTGCTCCTGCCCATAGCTCTTCTGGTCATGGTTCTACGGGCCATGGCTCTTCGTCCGGTGGCCTCGGCCAGTTAGCTGGGCTCGCTGGGGGTTTATTGGGAGGCGGAGCTCATGGAGCTCATGGAGCTCAGCAGACCCATGGTCAAGGTGGTCACGGGCAACCCGGACAGGTATGTTATTAGGTACGAACGAGAAAATCTAGGGTTGGTGCTAACATTGGGTTGATAACCCCAACAGCAGGGCCTTGGATACCACGGATCTAGCCCTTCGTCAAATCCTTCCAACCCTCCGTATAACGCAAATCCTCACGCACCTCCTCAGCAGTATTATCAGCCTGGAGTGCCGAACCAGCAGTTCTCAGGTACAGTTAGTCAACAGAGCCCGGCTCCTTATGGCGCTCCGTCTCCTCAAGGAGGGTACCCAGGCCAGTATCCACCTCCTCCCCAGGTCTATCCACCCCCGGGACAATACAACCCAGGCACTTACCAAGCCTCTCCCGGTGGGCCTGGCGGACCTGGTGGGCCCGGAGGTTATCCTCCTCATAGTGGCCCTGGCGGCTATCAATCCCCTCCTCCTACCTCTGGCCCCCCGAGCTACGGTGCCTCTGGAGGTTACCAGGGTGGTCCATTCAATCAATCCGCCCCCACCGGAGGCCCCTACCAGGGAGCGCCCCCACCATCTCAGTACCAACCTACGGGGGGCAGTGGGTATCACCCTCCCACTGGAGGGCACTAATCCTGAACGCAAATAATATTTCGGAGGTTGATAAAGCTTGCATTTTTCTCGGGTTGTTCTATAGGCCTTGCCTTTTTGATTCCTGGTCGCTTTTGTCTCTTAGCTCTTTTTCCCCTTCGTCGGTATCATTTCCGGGACTTTTAGGAGGGAAAAACTTACGTATCACAACAAATGAAATAGCCCAGGATTGACCCCTTTCCCGCAAATTAGTGACGTCCGATTATGAGTTGCTGTAGTGAGTGATAGACTATGAAAATTTTTGACAACCCCACGTAAAATATTCAACTTATTATACAAAGTTAATTTCCAATAGTACGGGTCCCTTCAAGCAATCTCCACCCTCCTACTAATCCCAACCCTTCCTCCTCGACTAAATAACACCCAAAACGCCCTGTCCCAAACCAGCTTCAACCGCATCTACCTCTGCCTCGGCCGGAAACCTGAAAAATCTCTGGAGCTCCCCGAATCGCCTTCCCCTTTGCCAACACCTCGGAGCTCCCCCCGTGCATTTCTTCCCGCGTCCGCCCCCATGCGCAACGCCGTCATCCCCTTCTGCCGCCGATCTACAGCGGCGGTGGCGGTGGGCAGCTGCGCGGACTCCCAACACTTATGAATAATCAGTGTCTCCGAGGCCGTGAACTCTAGCTGTAGAGATTGTTGGCAGAGGCCGGGGAGGTCGGCCGCGAGGGCGCATGCCGTTTGCGACTCGCGGAGGTTGATGGGAGGGGGGTGATATATGATTTTTGTGCTGGGGGGTGGTATTTCATTGTCACGTTTCACAATCTAACGGTACGAGGGATGGGAAGTCAATGATTTGGGGTCGAGTTTGGGGTTGAGTTAGGGAAAGAAGGGGAGGAGGTGAGGTCGACAGTCAAGCATTTCGAATTGGGCCGACGGTGAAGATGGTAGGGAGGATTATCCCTGTTGTTTAGTTTGTGCTTCTAGGGAATTTGGCATTTGCTTGGCTGTTGGAGAGAGGGATGGCATGGCCGGTTAGGGTGGCTTTTGGAAGTGTAGGTGGGTGGTTTGCTCAGTCTGTACGAGTAGACCGGAGGGTGCCCTCAGCGAGGCGCGGCGTGATTTGACAGCAAAACCTGCCCGCCCTCAACTACCGAAGCAAGCAAAACCGTGCCAAGCCTCGCCGAGAGGGTCGCCTCTCTAAAGGCACCCCCTAACATGTATTGGTGAAGAAAGATAATACGGTAGAATTAGGGGCACGACGAGTGGGAGCCTGTGCTTTATAGGGGATGGGTGGAATTTCCGAAATACCACCTAGTTTCGAGTTGATCCGCCAATCTGACCCGAATCTAGCCTTGGATTTGTAGATGCTGTATCTAAAGACGAGCATCACTGAGGGCGGATGCAGGACAAGGAAATAACAGTATCCAGGCGATCGCCTACACCCTCCGTATCCGACCGAAACCAAAGGCAAAGACCCTGTCGTGACGGCCCCCCCAAGTCTATTTATCCCATTTACTATATGATATACAAAACCTCGGAGGGGGCCATGAAATCACCCACTGTCACCCGCGGTCTAGCGGTTATATAGCCCGTGGCTGGCTGCTAATGGGAAGGTTGGAGGCGGCCTTCCACTGAGGATAGATGTATGGTGCGGGTGCTAGGGATAAAGTTCTCGTATAGAACGGGGTTTATTTTGCGGGTTAACCTAAATTAACTGTTCGGATACTTTATCCCTATACCTTGTAACAGGTGATAAACCCAATTTTCCTTTTTTCAATTAGGTCCTGGTGAATTACCGTTTTAGGGAGGGTTGGTGTTTTTGGCTTGACGACTTGCTTGGCGGTTGGGTAGGGAGTGAATTTCAACACTGGGTTCTGCTACAGTGGAGGTCCTTTTTTTTTTTGGATATATTTTATTTGTTATGTGCTCGGGGTATGGAGAGTCTTGGATTGAGTCTGTTTTTTTTTTCGGATGATAGTACTTGTGAAATTTGGGAGGAAGAGATCACGCATGCTGCGGATGCGATCCCGGAGGTGATCTCGTGGAAATGATAGTATCACACAAAAGATGTACTATTATATACTGATTGTTTGCTAAACCCGCGCGGCCTACAGAAAGTCAATCTAACCCCCAAATCGTCAACCTGCCTACGTATGGTGCTCCTCCAAACTCCATCTCCTACACGACCTCCTCATTCTTCCTCCTTCCTCTCCCCCCCAACAACCTTCCATGCTTCCCCCATCCTTCCCAAAATGAGCACAAATTCACCCCCCTATCCATCCCACTCTCCTCCCCCATCCCAAATAATGGCCCCCCAAACCCTCACGCGTGCCCTGAAAGCAAGAGAACACCTCCAGCAACAGCTCTTGGAACACCGCATCGCGAAATGGGGCAGGTGGCTCTTCTGCATCCGTATACTCTCATTCGCATTCGGTTCGGCGCTCATAATCATGCATCACAAGAATATCCGGATGAACCCTTGGGATAAAGAGGTTTTTCTCGATGTTTTGCCCGTTTGCCCCCCCTTCGCTTGGTTGTGTAGATAAGGGTTGATAACTTAGTGTGGGGCCGGGTGCTAGGGGGTTCTTTCGATGGGCGCGGCGTTCATTGGTGTTGTGGTGGATTGCTGCCAGAAGTCGGGGTTTAGGTTCTATTGGTAAAATTGAGAAAGGGTAGTGAAGGTGCTGGTTGGCTGACACATGACAAGCTTTCAAACGGTTCTGGACCTCATCGATCTATGCGTGGTCATGTTCAGCATCGTGCGGTTTATCTTCTGCGAGGCGGTATGTGATTTTGAGGTTGCCCTTGTGGTTGTGACTCTTGAGCTTTGGTACTCGAAACCTTAGTATGATACCCTATTAAACTTCCTCGTTACTGACTTAATGGTATTAAGGGTCTTTGCACTGCTCCTGGTAGCGTTCGACGTAGTCCAGACGTTCGAATACCATCGATACAAGATGCAATTGAGGTCCACACCCCGACGCGCCGCTAGTGCGTTGACGGAGGTTGTGATTGATATTTTGTCTTCGAGAAGTGGGGGGCTTACGGGTGGAGCTATACTTGGCGATATGAATGAGGGGTTTAGACGTGTGCCCCGCGGGTAGAGGATTGGAGGCATTTGGCCGGAGATATTGATTTGGGGAAGGTTACTTTTACGGGATCACACGTTGTCATTCGATTGTATTGATATATCAGTGGGTACGCAGTTTTTATCACTGTTACCAGCGCCGATTTATGCGCATGGAGGATGGGCTAGTGGCACATTCCTGAATTTGTTCTCTCTCGGAACCGGGGGGAGGTGCCAAGGTTCAAGAAAGAAGAAAAGAAAAAAAGCACTGAGAGCGTGGAGCGTAAAAGATACCTACAATGAGGGGTGCCCTGCGATAATTGACAGGAGTTACGGCCTCCTCAGATGTGGCCAGCCCAAAAATCATTAGGCATTGTTGTCTCACCTCAACCAGTCTATATGAATTGTGTTCCAGTTAAGGAGGAAGTATCAATTTAAGCAAATCCCTAATCTTCATATCCTGCCGGAATGTTGTATTCGGGACAGCTCGATCTCAAAAAAAAAGCCAAAGAGCAAGGTTAGCCCCTCCACAAACCTTCCTCGAGCCATTCAGCAGAAAGAAGGTAATCCCTCGAGAAGAAGAAGGCAAGCGAAAACGTATAAACAAGAAATGTGGTAAAATTGTTCCAGCAGGGAGGACAACCGCAAAAACCATCAAGCAGTGGCCGACTTCTTAGATAACAAATTCAACGCCGACCCGGCAAGCACAAATCCAGCCTGATCCTTGCTAAAAGTGTGCTTGACGGGAATCCTGTGTGTACTCCCATCCGCTTTCTTGGTAACATCTAGAAACACCTCTCCATCCCCACCATTGACCAGCATATCGTATAACCCCACCGTGTCAACGCTGTCACAGGAACCGATCAAGTCGTAGTCCGTCTCATCGGCAAATGTCAACGGCACAACGCCCTGCTTCTTTAGGTTTGTCTCGTGGATTCTCGCGAACGACTTTGCTAAGATAATCTTCCCACCTAGATACCTTGGCTGTAGCGCTGCGTGCTCCCTGGCCGATCCCTCTCCGTAGTTATTCTCCGCGACAACCAGCCAGGACACGCCCTGCGCTCTCCAGCGCCGGGCGAGGTCTGGAATGGAGAAGACGTCACCGTTGGTGTCATACGCTTTATTCACCTCCCCGGTTTCGGCATTCATCGCGCCGATCAGGGTGTTGTTTGAGATGTTTTCTAGGTGGCCCTTGTATTTTAGCCAGGAGCCAGCGGCAGAGATGTGGTCTGTTGTGCATTTCCCTTTGACTTTGAAGAGGACTTTTAACCCCTTTAGGTCGGTGATGCCGAATGGTTCAAAGGGCTCAAGAAGGGCAAGGCGGGCGGAGTTTGGAGAGACAACGACGGGTGTGGAAGGGGATGGCGCGGAGCTTTCAGGAACAAATGCGAGGTTTCCGAGCTCAAAACCTTGAGAGGGGAGTTCAGACCCGGAGGGGGCGTTGAATTTGAAGGGCGGGCCGGATGGGGTAGGGAGTGTGTCAGTTATTGGGTTGAAGAACATGTCGCCGGAGTAGATCATCGCTGTTACGATCTAGAGGGTATTAGAATGAGAATCTAGAAGTAGGAGCGGGACATATCATACCTCGGGGGAGGCCAGAAAGTTCATTGTCTGAGTGTTTCCGTCGTTTCTCGCACGGAAGTTTCTGTTGTATGAGGTAAGAATTGCATTTGTATCGCCCTATGTCTCGGGCTTAGCGCTTGATGTTTTCGGTTGGGGGGGTATGATTGAAGTAAACCTTTGAGATGTCGCTCCTCTTCCATTGACCAATGCTATAATATTATGTTAGAAGATTGCTTAGATTAGTAAACATGTCCCATCGAGTGATATCCCATGCAACATACCAAGGTCCGCAGGCATTTGCCAAAACGGTTCCGCCAGCCTTTTCGAAAACATCCAGTGTTTTATCCCGCTCCAGGGTAGCCCTAATCTGCTCACTGCCTGGGGTAACAAAGAAGTCCACCTTAGGCTTCAATCCGGCAGCTTCTGCCTGCTTAACCAGATCTTCGGCCCTCAGCATGTCCTGGTAAGAACTATTGGTGCAAGAGCCGATCAAGCCGGCGGATAATTGCTCTGGCCATTCGTTCTCTTTAACGGCATCCTTGAATTTAGAGATTGGTGTGGAAAGGTCCGGTGTGAAAGGTCCGTTGATGTGCGGCTCTAGTTCTGATAAGTTGATCGTGATCTCCTGGTCGTAGATTGCGTTCGTGTCCGCACAGAGGAAATTGTGCAATTTGTTCGTTTCTTCCGCGGCTTCCGCAATCGGAGCTCGGCGGGTAGAATTTAGGTAAGAGGTCATTTTGGAGGTGAATGGGAATAGAGAGGTGGTCGCTCCTACTTCACTAGATTGGGCATTAAAAGCTAGAGGTTAAGTCGGGAAGGGGGGATACGCACGCTCCCATGTTGCAGATTGTAGCCATTCCCGTGCAGCTGAGAGTTTCAACTCCAGGCCCGTGATATTCGATAATGTAACCTGTGCCTCCCTATCGAAGGATCAGACGAAACGCTACTCCTGGAGATGCACAGGAAGAACTTACCCGAACAGTCAATTGCCCAGCTATATTAAGTATAACATCCTTTGGCGTTGCCCATCCACTCAATTCACCCTCTAGGCGAACTCCAAGTATTTTGGGTGCCTAAAATATATTAGTTTAATTAGTGGTACTCGAGCAGTAAGTGGTCAGGTCTTACGCGAAGCTCCCAAGGAGCATCGACCAATGCGTCAACCGCATCGGCTCCACCAACGCCAATGGCAATTGCTCCAAGCCCTCCTCCGTTAGGGGTATCTATCGAGCTTATCAACAGGCAGGAATGCCATCAATTTAGAGTCTAATTCCACTCACGAGAATCCGTTCCGAGCATCATCAACCCGGGCGCTGCATAATTTTCCAACACAATCTGGTGGATAATTCCCGACCCCGGCGCCCAGAACTGAATTCCATACTTCTTAGCCGCAGACCCCAGAAAATCGAAGACTTCCTTATTGCCCTCGATACTCCTAGGGAGATCGACATCTGCTCCTTTCTCTCCAACAATCATGTGGTCGCAATGAATTGACGCAGGAACGGCGGTCTGTCCGAGACCACAGGTCATGAATTGTAAAAGGGCCATCTGGGCACTAGCATCTTGCATCGCTACCCGATCCACTTTGAGTTTCAAGTATGCCTCCCCGCGAATCTTGCCGTCCCGGCCACCAAGAGCGTCTTCAACGTTGTCGAGGTGGGAATAAAGAATTTTTTCCGCGAGTGTGAGCCCCTGTGTCCCAAGGACTCGACGGACCTCTGTGAGGTTCTTTATAAGTTTTCCATACGGTGGGGTTCGTGCAGCTATCTCAGGATGAACTGAAAAGTTTGAATTTGTGGCAGGAGCAGCGAAGTTGCGACGGAGTAACTGGTTATATGAGAGTGCCCTAATCTGTTTAGAATTATACATGTCAGGGCGAGGAATGCAGTGATACCACACTGGGTTAGGAAGCTGTCCAATTGAGGGGAAATGCGCACCTTGCAGCTCCCAGCCCGAGCTAATCGAGTCGAGAGCATTTTTCGGACCTCGTAAGCTATTGTTTTCTATTCCTGGAATCAGCTCTGGCCTTGACCCCCAAGGATTTATGGTTGTCCCCCGCTTGTTGGAGGAGAGAGACGCGTAGTTGAGTGAGTGGATGGGTTCCTGCGGGGAGAAGTGACAAAGTTACCCTTCTGAGGTTGTATTGTAAACTTTTTTTTCTTCTTTTTTCCTGGGTGGAGTTAGGGGGTTGAAAGGTTGTGCCTTGCTGAGTCAGTAGGAACCAACCGGTAGCGATTGGCTGTGAGGAAAAGTGTGGGGTGAAAATGGCCACCTGCTATATCCACCCTGGTAAGGTTGGGTTGTCCGGCCAAGAGCCGACCCCAAGCTCAAGGGCATGATACCGTATCATGAGTCTGCCATAATAAAGAGTACTATCATACAATTAATTAAAAAAAACCCCCGAAAAAAAAAAACTCACAATTACCGCATGATGGAATTGGAGTAGGGGTCGAGTCCTTCAAGTTAATCCAAGCCGTTGAGTGGATACAGTATTTCGCAAGGTAGCAAACACGAGGAGTAGACCACCGCTGTAGTAGAAATAGTTGGGCTACCGGTTTGCCCAGCAATTAGAATCTTTTACAACCACTTTCCCTAATCCGACTACTACAATACTTACTTTACATTCAACAATCCCGATTATATCTCTATCCCTGTGTCCTTCTCCGTTTATGCTTAACGGCGTCCGATCACTAGATAGCCGCCTTTCAACGGGCCGCCTCATCGAGCAATATCTCTGCAACGATACATTTTACCAAAATGGTATGGATAGATATTGCTTCCTAATGTAGAAGGTTAAGGTGTGAACACATCATACTACATTCCACGCCACAACGAGCCCTTAGGGGATGCGAAGGAGTACCGAGCATTGAGATCCCCAAGAATTAACATGATGCTTCTATGTCGTTCTAACCTCTTTAGTCCGCAGCTCCAGTCGACTCGTGTGAGGTATCGTATTATACTTTTGTCAGTGGATCGCCCTGAACCAAAGACCATTGTGGAAGGGGCGAGGTGGGGGTGTCATGCTTAACCAGAAGAGCCCAGCGAATGATAATTGTTTTGCGTCCCAGAGAGCCTCTTTCAACAGTTTAATTTATGCCATTGT
Organism: Tuber umbilicatum; assembly: GCA_003313605.1. Lineage (NCBI taxonomy): Eukaryota > Fungi > Ascomycota > Pezizomycetes > Pezizales > Tuberaceae > Tuber > Tuber umbilicatum. Next base: position 25,158 of record QLOI01000248.1, on the reverse strand, counting down.
CTTTTCCTAGGCGTGGTAGGGATGCGGCATAAAGGTCTTCTAGTTCTCACTTGTCCTCTTTCCGCTTATGCGCAACTCAACAAGCCGCGTCATCGATTATGGCTCGGCCCTTGATGTGGCCACCTATTATACTGAGGCGTCATTCCTATACCCTTGGTTCTTTTCTTCCTCTCCTTCCCTCTCCTCCCCTTTCCTTTCCCCTCCTCCCCTCCTCCCCCACCTTTCCTTTCCTTACAAGGCCAACCCCACACAACTACCCACCATCCATATTTCTCATCACCCTTTGTCCCTCAGCAGCCCCTCCCACCCCTTCTTCCCTTAAACGCATACCTTCTCACCTTTCACCGAAATTCTCAAGAAAGTGTTCTATAAATCCCGCCCTCGGCTCCTTTAATTCATCCTCCCCATCTAGCTCCCTGTCACGAGGTTTCCTTGAGAGATTGTCAGTTTTTCCTCAGCACCTGCGATACCAATTTCACCTCGGCCCGCTTGTATTCGCTCCTCTGCAAACATATTAACTCTCCCCTGTACAGATAGTTATTTTGGACAAACTTCCCATCTTGGGCCGATACTCCCGATATCTTCTACAAACATGGATATATCCGGTGGTCGTATCTCCAAGAATCCAAGGGTTACATTCTCTAAACAAGATTCTCGGCATAATCTAACGCCGGAAGAACAATCAATATCTCAAATGATGGTAAGTGTCATCAACCTCGATTTCCTCCCCAGCTTCTCCACCATATGCTAAATCATGCTCTAGGAAGACCTAGGAGACCACCGTATCATCAACTTACCCCTTTCTGGGGCGCGAGTATTTGGCGCTGCCCCCGCCCCGAATCCTGAGAGGAGAGGAACTCAAAGTGCTCAGATGGCTCTCAAGAGCGACCACATGGAAGCATGGGCAGGTAAGCACACATTGTGTATCTCTTCTTTGCCTCTCTCCTTGCCACCCTTGTTAGGAGCCCCCAGTTATCTCGGTTTAATGGCAGCGGCCCGGGCGGCTACCTCCATTAGTGTATCAGAATAGTGGGCTTTTCTTTTTCTTTTGACCCTACTGACATTGATAGCGCTCTACGACCCAAACTTGGTAATAGAGCGTAACGATGGACTTGGGGAAGGCCAGAGCTATCGCACTGGGCCAAATTACCTACCAATAACAGAGTCCAAGTTTAAATATCTGCCCAAGGGGCTTCGTTACAGGTCGGGGAGTGACACTCCAACACGGCCCTTTGGCCGTGGACAGACCATGCCCCTCCCAACCTTGAGAACAAGCCTCCAAATCCGAAGCGATCTGAACAGAGCAACACCTCCTACCTCCTCACAGCACCTACGAAGAGCGTTCCAGGGAAAACTGACTGGGAATGGAATCCCACCAAAGAGATCGATGTACGTGACGTCCCCCATAACGAAGATTCACTAACAATAGTGTACTAGACCCACCACAGGCAGTATGCCCCCTCTCGTGCCTCTTGGCTCCCTAACCCGCTTGAGCTCACTTGATTCCCCCCGCAGCACTAGAAAAGTTCCGGACAATCCCAGTGTTAATCAGTATATTCCCACTCATCACTGAACTCCCACTGCAGCTCTAACATTTCCTCAATAGTTGGTACACCGGTGATCTAGTGACCGCCGACCAGGATTTCTACGACTACATCCAACCGAAAAAAGGAACGAATAATCCCACGGGCCCTCTATCCCTGCAGGTAGAAACGAGCAAAAGCAGGGACATTCAACCAACCCCAAAACAGAGCACCGCCGCGGACGCTCCACGTAAAACTGATCCTCCTCAATCAGTTGACGCTACCTCCCATAAACCTGAGCCGGAGAAGGCCGCTAAAGCTCCCCTTACGACTGTTCCTAGAATCAACAGCGCAGGAGCTGGACAGGAACCGGCTTCTCAAAGTGTGGTGGTGGCAGGGGTGAAAATAGCCAATCAGAAATCCGGTGAGATTGCTCAAGTAGCGCCTCAGCCCGCCCCAAAGGCCAGTAGCGACTCTGGTAAAAGGTTGAGTGATACCCCCGATGCAGGAAGTCTTGAGTCCAGGCAAGGTAGCAATTCCGAATCTCAATCTAGTATCAACCTACAAACTGTGTTCGAGTCACTAGAAAACGAGACGCAATTAGCTGCTCGTGCTCTTTTGGGGTGTAGTTATGACAGCTTCGACTATGGGATCAAAGAAATCTTTAACGAAACCCGTCTCAACGTTCTCACCGACAAGATAAATGCCGCGGACAATCTTTTATCAGCGGAGATGGCAAAGATGCACCAGTTCAGGACTTCACTTCAAGATATAAAGTCAAGGAGTAAGAAGATGGCAGATGATTTCCTCAAAATAAAAATGGAACATGAGGAATTTATGGCGAAGCAGAAGAGAATTGCGGAAATGGAAGCGGAGAAAAAAGCTGCTGACGAGTTTGTTCTAAGGAGCAGAGCTGAGAAGCAATGCCAGGTGGAGCTTGAGAAGGAGAAGCTCCTTCAAGAGGAACTTCGTCTTGAGGAAGAGCAACAGCTGGAAAAACTGCGTCAAGAGGAGAAACTCCAGGAAGAGCACCGCCAGGAGGAACTCAGGAAGGAGGAACTCCAACTAGAGGCGGAACGTCTTGAAGAGCATCACCAGGAGGAACCAGGAAAGGAGAAACTCCAACTAGAGGCGGAAGGGCTTGAAGAACGTCGCCAGGAGGAACTCAGGAAGGGGAAACTCCAACTAGAGGCGGAACGTCTTGAAGAACGTCACCAGGAGGAACTCAGGAAGGAGAAACTCCGACTTGAGGCGGAAAGTCTTGAGGAGCAGCGATTAGAAAGGAGGCGACGAGAGAAACAGCGAATAGAGAAATGGCAACAACAAATGTCACTCCAGGGGGACGATCAACCCCAAAAAGAAAAGCAGCACGGGTTGGATCGACTTCGCTATGAGAAACAGCAACTGATCGAAAAGCAACGCCTTGATAAGCTTCTAAATGATGAACGAGTAAAAGCCGAACAAATGGAGGTTCGCCGCCTGGCAGCTCAACGTATGGAAGGCTACCCTTTCGGGGAGCGTCAGGGAAGGAAGCATGCCCAAAGCGAAGCGGAAAAAATGCCTACTCGAGAGCGCCTAGATGGTGGCAAGGGATTGGGAATAAATGGCGTTGATGAGTACTCCGATCCATATGGCAGAGGACGCATCGAGGCAGAGAACGCCCATGAGAAATTTCGAGAAATTACCCAAGTTAGAGCGGAGCACTCCAAAGGAGACCCATCTGCCCAAACGCCCCTAAATGAAGTTCCTCACTCTGTGGGTGCTCAACGACCAGCGCGTGAAGGAAGAGAGATGCTCCTGCCCAAGGAATCCAGTGATCTCGGCAATGGGAAACCCAACCCCCCTCTATTTCCCTATAAGCTCCATTTACAGCTTACCCCTCTATTTAAGTAAGCCCCCGTAGTCCCCATCTAAACCCACCCAATCCTTAGAGCTCCCGCTAACAGAGATATAGCATCCCATCTATCACAGCATGGGTTGGCAGGTTGACAGACCCGACAGTTGAAATAGAGAAAGCGATCCGCCAACACCTTTCCGAGGACGAAATGAAAGTTTTGAAAAACGTGGAAGCTTACAAGCAATTTCTAACTAGAGCCACTGATCACCACAATCGTAAGTTAGCAAAGGATTCCAGGTAGACGGCAATCTTTCGAAAATCTTTGTCCTAAGTCTTGTGGGGNNNNGGGGGGGGGTGACAAAGAAATGGTACCATGTAATCTAGGAATTGGTATCTCCTCTCAGGTACAAACCATCCCTGATCATGTTCATGCCATTGGGCAAGATGTCACAATTAGTACAGCGAGTATTTCATTTCAATAAAATGGAAGGGGGAACCCCAAATCTAAACGCTTTACTTTAGTATGTGAATGTAAATTTGAACAGCGAAAATAGAACACCGAAAGACATCTGAGATTACAACCTATCTAGTCTAGCAGCTGCCATAGTGGGCATAGTGTTCCTAACTAATGTTGATATTAATTGCTAGATTCCTAATTCATGTTTACGAGTGATATTCAGTGATCCAATATTCTATCGGTGTGGAGCATGTGGCTGGTCATGTGGTAAATTATGGCTGGGAGCTGTCATTTGTGTACTAGGGCATGGAGGGCTCTGTATCATGTATATATACCTCTTGCTTTCCAGTACCACTCAACAACAACAACACCCCCCTCCAACACCTTACACGAGAACATCTCCCACACCGGTACCTCAAAAGAGTTTTTGGCCTCCACCTACAGCACGGATACCCACTAGCCACAAATCCCCACCACTGGGCCAACCTCGGATACCCGCCAGAAAACACCATAGAAAAAGTGAAATTTTTGCAAATAATCACCTCACCCTTGGCCACTCAAGCGAAGAAAAATTCAAAAAGAAAAGAAAAGAAAAGACGAGCCCAATAAACTGTTGAATTTTTAACCCCCCTTTACGGTTGGAAAAATGTTTCCGCAGATCCTTCCGCCCTCACTCAAAAGTGGTGTGTGCCGGGCGGCACGATAAAAATGGGCCAGGAATTCCAAAGAAATCGCCAAAAGCTCCACCCCGGGTTTCAATCCATTTTCAAAAAAGAACAGAAAAGTATCCCAGGCTTCAAGTTATTTTCAGCCCTTTTTTTTTTTTTTTTGAAATCCACCTGCGTCATTTGAGGAGCGATTGCAAGGAGACCGCTATGATAACGTAGTCCATGGGTATTTTACTATCCGCTGCTATGCGAAGCCTTCCGGACGGCGGTCTGGGCCAAGGATGGTGCAGTATCCGATGGGTACGCACGGGAGCGCATAGCACTATATTGAAAAGGCTAAGTATTTCTTCCAGAACGCTACCCCAATACGTCATGTCCGGGACCGCATGCTAGACACATGTAGGGAGGTGGAAAGTTGAGGAGCGGATGTGAGATATCAGGTCTTGAAGCGTGGGTTTACATTGCCGTTCGAGCGGTCCGGGCAAGGCTTGGAGATTGAGACCATATAGAAAACACATTAGCTAAAACAGCCCCGTGGCAGGATTCGTCAACAGCTCCTTTTGATTGGCGGCCACCTTGGAGTGGCTCTCTGCAATTTGAGATATATTAAGTCGCTGTAGCGCCGCACAGAGCAAACCTCACCCGCCTTCCACCCTTAACCAACGCGCGCAAATTCCCGCAAAATCACCAATGATAAGGTATAAAACGTATTTCGTATATTCAAACAGCTATCAAACACAGGTCAATCCGCCATAGCCCAGCCCAACCCACAGCTCCAGGTCAATAAATCAACCAACCAACCAGCCAATCAACGCTTCGACGACTCTCCCGCAAACCTGATAGCAGTCGTGGCGTCGCCCTTCCACAGCCCTGGGGACGGCGGTGGTACAGCGGCGCGAGTGGGCACCGGCGCTGGCAAAGGCGTTCCGGGCGCAACCCGCCTCTGCTGCTGCCCTACACCCGGCAATGGCGGTGGCTGCAGCGGCATCTGCTGTTGTTGTTGAGGCTTTTGCTGCGGTGAGGATTGGTGATGGTGGTGTTGCATGGCCGGCTGCAAAATCGGGGTCTGTGAGAGTCGAACACTTTGCATCGCGTTTGTAATTTCACTATATCCCCCCTCCTTCCAATCAGTATTCTCCCCGTCCCCCCAATGCAAATGAGCGAACGAACGGCGAAACGTACACCTCAAATTGCCCTGCTTCCATCCTCCTCTGGTACACGAAGTCCTTACACTCATCTCGGAACCTCGCCAGTAATTTTGCCAAGTCGTTATAAAACTTCCTCCCCGCATTCAAGTTATCCAGTATCTCACGATACTTGCTATGAGCGTTTTCGAGGGTTTGTAACGCCTGTTCTCGTTCCTTTAACGAAGAGTCCACCTTCCTGCAAGCAGCGAAAGAGGAGTTGGCTTCCTGGGTGCGGGATATAATGTCTTTTTGCACTTCCGCTTCTTCCTTTAGCAGAGTATTTTCGCCGTCATATTTCGCTGCAAGGCGGGATTCGAAGAGAGGCTCAAAGTGGGCGGGTTCGAGCTTTTGGAGGGGGCTTTCGCGTTCGAGGCGCGCAGCTTCGACTAGGATTGCACTTGCTAAGGGGGTGTATTAGCGAGTGAGATTATGTGAGGGAGGGGAGGTTAGATTTACTAATGTCGTCGGCTTTGGCCTTTTCCCGAAGGTTTTCGATTTTGCGCCTTCTGCGGGATTCTAGGCGGGATATTTCGTTAAGGCATTGGCGGAGTTTTGCGACCTCGCGTTCCATTTTGGGGGTTAAAGATGCTCTAGAGGAGTTTGGAACGAAGTCTTGGAGGGAGTGCTATAAGGGTATAATTAGTCAAGTCCAACGCAAACTTGAGATGGGATACGTAGAGTACTTACAATGTCTCCACCTAAAAGCCTTAAGCTCTTCTCGCACTCGTTTAATTTCACCTTGACCAGGCCATCCGAATTGTCCGCGCTTTTGAGAATACCGGCATACTCTTGGACCGATGCCATGAGTTTGCTCGCTGCCTGGCCGGAAGGCTCCCGATGCCATCGGTCAGTGCCATGCTTGCCTCTAGCTCTTTCGTCTTCGGCTGCCTCGGCGTCTAGCATCTCGACAGCCTGGGGCCTGGTTAGCACTGAAGTTGCGAGTGAGAGATAAGAGCGGGCACCTCCTGATACATGGCATTATCATTGGCCTTCAATTTTGCAATATCATCCATAGACTTCAACAGCGTCGCGACTCCACCTTGCTGCTTTATTTCTTCTGCGTGGGACATAAGTCCAGGCGGAAGTCCCAGCGGTTTCTCCAGGGCCTGAAGGGAGCCGGGGAGATTGAGGGATCGGAGGAGTCTGGGTGTTTTAACGTCAACCTTAGTCGGCTTACATTAGAATCGAGGTGTTAAAAACTTACTCATGTAACTTATTAGTTAGAGATTCCAATTTGTCTGCAAGGACATTGTTAATCAATCGGTCTCTCCTCTCAGCATATATGCCTGCAGCCTGATGTACGGCAAATGGGACGAGTTTCGAAAACAGTGGCGGCCCATAGGCGCCACCTTCGGAAAGTAAATTAGTGGCCTCCGAGATCTCCTTTGGAATCTTTGGTTCTACCATCGCAGCCTTGGGTATCTTGGGCAACTCGGAAGCTGGTGGAACTGCTTGGAAATAAAGTAGATCATTATCCTTTTCTGCACCCTTCAGCGTTTCGGTGACTTTCTCTTTGAGCCCTTGCAAATCACCAAGAACGATTTTGTTAAGATATCGCGCTCCCCTTAGTGCTTCGTTAACCGCATCCAAGGAGTCCTTCAGCCGAGCTACTTCCTCCCCATAAAGCGACCTCTCAAGGCAGTCACAGGCAGCTCTATACTGTGCTGCTGCTGCAAAGTGATGATGTTTGGCTGACAAATGGTGCATCCACTCCGAAGAGACTGAGTCGCTCTTCATTCCAAATTCGCCAGCCAGGTCGTAAAAATCACTGACCATTGCCGCCAATTTAGCAACTAAACTATCTTTATGTCCATCCACGACCGCTTTTAGCCAAAAGCACTCCTGGGCTTGGGCGAGCATCAGCATCTCCAAAGATTCCAGAGTGCCAGCATCCATATCCTCCGGCGGGGTGCTACGGAGCTCCGGGAGAACCTCCTTCTTGAGATACGTGAAAACACCGGCTGCTGCGCAAAAGTAGTTGCATGCTGTTTTGAGACCTTGGGCCGTTGTCCGTGGAGAGGAGGACGCCAATTGGGAGTAAAGGGATCCGAGGTTATAGAGGACGTTTGCACGCTCAAATTGTAGGTTATTTTGGGTCACTATCTGAAAGTTAGTCATACCAGAAATAGTCGCGCATACCGATAGGGTTCTCTCACCTGGGCGTTGTGTATTATACCCCAGTGCCGGATACCAGGTAAAATCCGCCCCAATCTATGTCCCCCAGTTATCAGCACATCCGACTCCTTATTTCCCCCCGAAAACCAGTCCGGCACACATACGTCTATAGGAAACTTCCCGCTAATCCACTGCAGCTGCGCTGCATATAGCGAGATCTTCAACACTCCACTCACATGCGCCTCCTGTACGTTGATGGCATCGCTTCTGAGCTTGTCTATGGTCGCCAAGTCGGTGGTAAACATGTCCGGGTGCTGATCATATTTAGTGGAGATATACTGCTTGATGGCAGTAGATAGTTGGAGAGGGGCTGATTTCCGAAACGGAACCTTCGAGGTAAACATAAGTATTTATTTAGATGTGGGTCTTTGATCGCGTAGTTCATGGGACAAGGGAGACCTTACATGAAGAATGTTGGAACTGGAGCAGTGGAAAGGAGTCGTCAGTGACAGGTGCTAACCCTGAAAAACTTCAAACTGGAGAGGACGTACGAGGTCATAGTGGGGATTCTATAAGATAGGGAAACTGGAGGGTATATGGAGGGTCGAGAGGCAAAGGAGGGTCTTTTTAAAATAGGGAATACAGCACCGTACAGTACAGTACCCGTAGTGGGGCGCCCAGACGGTCCAGTTGCGATTGCGGCTCTAACCGCGTCATTGGATGACTAATAAGCGCCACAGGCAACATTTTTCGAGATGTTTTTGATGGAGAGTAGGAGTATAGCACTCGAGCACGAGTATCATACTCTACCGCCATTTTACTGAATAGAAGCGGCGTGCAACAAGTTACAAAAACTTAACAATTGGTAGTGCATAAATTTTTCACGGTAGTCCTAGATATATTCATCACTACAAAGATCGGTGAAACTTTTGGATAAATCTAATCTTCTCCATAAATATCTCTATCACGCAGCCAACTCTTCACTCCCTCTGTCAACAGTTCATCAAGAACACCCTCCTCCTTGTTGCGAATAGCCTCTCTCACTCTAGTCGAACTGACAGGTGTATTACCTTCATTTTCCTAATTCTATCATTAGTACTCCATTTGTCATATTGATCAAGACTACAGGAACGAAAAAAGTCCATCCTGAAGCCCAACTTACAATAAATTCAATCCTTTCAGCCCATTCTTTCCTGCACCCTTCCGCCTCTCTGTTTCCACTTTTGATATTTCTCAAGTACTCGTCCTGTCCCTCACGTCCACCCCAATGATCTCCAAGCCGATACATGCACCAGATGCGATTGCTCCGGAAAAAGTTCTCTAACGGCTTTAATGTGTAGGCAGCTGGGTAGTATTTGGTATCCAGAATGCGGATGAGGGTGTCGTATCCAGTCAAATATACCTGCTCGGTCGCATTGGGATAATGCTTCGTCAGCTCCTCCGACTTGTCGAGAAACCTGGCATGTTTGGTAACAGCTATATCGATAGCTGGCGACAAGGGTGCGAGCGAAGATAATATATCAGATGCAAATATATATATCATTGAGAGCCTTTCCTCGAAGGACGCCGGTTTAGGGGCTTGTGAAACTCTGTATCAACTCGTCTGCATTGTCGATTCTCGATTTCAGATAAAGAAAATAACCTTTGTCAGCATTTTGAGTAGCGAGGAGTAATAGCAATCGCTTCTCTCCGATTGATCCGGTAGATTTATCCCTGAATGAAGAGAGGGCAATGCTCAGGTGTGCTTTCGTCGGTGGGTTGAAGGAGGAGTCCAGTACGAAGAGTGTCTTTGCAGCTTCGGTAAGGGGAGCCGTGCTATGGATCAATTTGAGCGAAGCTGAGGAGACGGTGAAGGACGATAGCCGGGACCGTAGTAGAGAAATGGAAGGAGCCATAGCTGTCACAGACTCTCCCGAGTTTGACATGGTTACTCGTTCAGACTGTAGGGGAGTACAGAACTCGAGTACTCGTACTGGTATGATGCAGTAAGCACGGTAATTCAAGTTTGAACCCTGGATCAGATCCTCTTGCCCCCGATAACGGGACGCCAAGTCTATAGACGAGCCAATATTCGAAGTGTGATAATATTATGATAGAGAACATCGATGAACCACGAAGGCTGCTAAGGCTCAACCTCTGTTAAATTCCTTGCCGCAATCTGGCGGGCAATTGGCAGGGAACCCGGGAGAAACGCTGGTGCGAGTGCTGTACAGTACCCGTCAGTACACTTTAAATCACTGTCTGCACATTCAACACGGTATGATAGCGGCATCAAAATTTAACGAAAACAATTCAACCTTCCAAGGGCTTCAGCACCAGACCCGACCAACCGATGCAAAATACTCGTATGGGGAAAAAGAAAACCTTGTGTCGGAGGAAAGAGCCGACACAGAATTTTGAAGGGATTGGTGGATATTTGATGAGCGAGGCCAATCGTCCACTGTACCCGGTTGCCCGTGTGATCGTCAACTTTACTGGGTGAAGCAAGCTGCACGTTAACCTTTTGTCACTCCATCTTCTTCCCCTCAACTCTCTACTCTTGCACAACCAACAAACATGCAGATAATAGATTTCCTACGTTCTGAAGGCTTCATTCCTCTCACTAGGGATGCGTGGCAACTTCTCTTGAGGTACTGGAAGTATTTTCCTTTGGTATGTAATCAGTGTCCCCAGTAACATACGCGAGCTTGACCAGCAAGTTTGCCGGCAACTGACTCCATTCAGATCGCGCCAATTCAGCTGGCTCTCCCGGAGTTCTATCCCGCCGGTAAAACCTCGTATCCCTCCATATTTAACGTGCCTGGTGAGCCTTTGGCCCAAGTTCTACGCCTCCCTTCTGCTGAAGCTTACTGACCTGGAGCAGGAAAACCGGGATGGATTTTCATGGAGCTCTTCTCTCCGCTCACACTAATATACACAATCTACACCAATCCTGAGCGTACCCGCGAGCTCCCAAGAACTCATGTCTGGCTTACAACTCTATACTGCATGCACTACTTCCACCGAGCGCTCATTAGTCCTCTACGGTCGGCGAAACCAAATCAGAGATTCATTTTAAGGCCCGGATCTAACCTGCATAGCGTAGAAACCCGTCGATGAGTCCCATGAACTTCCTCATAGTTTGCGCGGGAGTTGTGTTCAACATCATAAACGGCTCTGCGATCGGCGGTTGGTTAGGTGGCTATGGTTCCGCTGCAGATGTCCCTGCCTGGCAGATCTCGATTGGGAGTGCCATGTTTATTCTAGGGCTCTGGGGGAACATGTACCACGAAGAGATCCTACGGGAAATCAGAAGAGACAAATCTTTCGACAAGGACGCTGAAAAGGAGGGTAGAGTGGTAACGATCAACACGAGAGTCTATAAGATCCCTGATGGCGGCCTATTTAAATGGGTTTGGAGCCCGCATGTATGCCTGCCTGCCCTTACCAGATCTAGGCCCCGCAGAACGCTAATCACCTGACTTGTGCAGTACCTCTCTGAATGGATTGAGTGGAGTGGGTTTGCAATTGCCGGAGGAGGATTTGTTAATTTTCTTCCTGCCACGCTATTTGTAGCCAACGAACTCGCCACTATGCTCCCAAGGTAGTATCCCCCTGCGAATCCACCAAGTGAGGAGAAACTATATCAAGTGGATCGAGTATTGATGTTTTGTTCCAGGGCCATCCAACAAAAGCGGTGGTATAAGAAAAGGTTTAACAAAGCCGTTCTCCCACAGAGGAAGGCGGCTATTCCAGGCATCATATAAACCTCTATCGCAAATAACACCTTTTTGCGTTAAATTTATAGGTCCCTGTTTGGGATACAATGCGGTACCAATAATGATAGACACTTTATCCAATAAAAGAATTGAATGCTATGATACCTATTTACTTGTACTATCAGCGAAAACTAACTCCACTATAGTGTGAGTCGAGAGACCTCTCGGATCCTGCCGCACAAACTTACACTCAAGTCAATCTACCTATGCCATGAATTTACCGAACTGTGCAACAATTGCCTTGATAGTCTATGTGGCACTTCTAACAAACTAGAAGTGGAATTATTATGGGAGCAGGCACTCAAGCTTTTCCTGATGGAGCTGAATTGTGGTAGCGCACAGATATATTTGTGTTGGAGCCCCACAACCCAAGAGATGCCCATTTCCGTGCAGGGAATGCTACAAGTAGAATTCTAATTAGACTTCAACGCCCTCTACCTACCGTCCACGCCCTCATCACTACTCCGTAAGGCGCTAGTTAACCTTAGCAGAATTGCCCGCTCCTCCAATCGCTCCCATCACGGTACCTGACTCTAAAACACTATGGTCGAAGTAATCGAACTCCTCTCCTCTCCTCCAGATACTAGTCTCACGGCTACCTCAACTTCAGCCTCTGCTCCACCATCAGATTCTCCCAACACCATTCAACGCGGTCGTGTTGACATCGCGTCTCCCTCGTCCTCACGTGCAGCACCACCCGTTCCAACAATCGCATCACTCGCCCAACGTTTCCAGGATGCAAGCCAACTCAACTCTCACCTCCTCTCCCTCAGCAAAGCCGAACTCACAGCGATTATCGTCTCGGAAGCAGAAAACTCCTCCACCACCGCTACCGCCAAGCCTCCTACTCCCGAATCCAACAAATATGCGCACTGCGTCTACTGCCACGAAATCTTCGACAAAGAATTCAACGTCGGCTGTCAAGTAAAGCACTATGGTGACCTCGATTATACCGACCATGATGACGATATTAAGGATTTCGATTGCTGTGGACTTTCCCTTGATTATACGGACTATGATTCGCAATGCCATATGCCGCCAGAGGACGAACAACCATATTGCTATGAGGGTGAACACTGGGATAGGCTTATTGATCAGAACGATGACGTGGCGGGGACTTGGTGGCAAGGATGGGAGGAGTACGGGAGGACTTGCAAGGATACGGGGTGCCGGGGGATGGTTAATCCGAAGAAACGGAGGTGAGCTTTATTTTGTGCCTGTTCTTTTGCTTCCTGAGGACGCTTAGTTGCGGGAGCATTTCGGACCTAATTGAAAATTTAGGTACTATTGAGCGGGGTGCACCGACCCGCCGAATCCTTGAAGTGGCGAAGAGTCGGGTCGTGCAGAGAGCCCATTTGCCCATTTTCCTTTTTTCCTTGCCAGGGTCCTACCACCCGAAATTCAGTTATCCAAGAGTAGTGCGCGGAAGGGGGGAGTATTTATATAGTATCAGGCTTTCTTGACCTTTAATTTCTCCGGAGAATATAGCTACAGGATATATATTTCTCCGCCATTCAAGTTCAAGAATAGTACCGCACATCTCGAGTGATATTGAGTGATTTCATATTTCTAACGCCAATAATTAATTGGCTCCAACAGAGGAACGCCAGAGTACACCCAAAGTGCAAAGAGGGCCGAATAAGACATGATAATCCCAAAAAGCACTATCAACCCCATAACGCAATAGGACAGGGGGAAACCCTTCCTTCATCGGCTTCTCCAACATTCCCGAGGGAGGCGTCCGGGCCCACTGACATCCTGACATATGCCCGTCGATATCATACCTAGGATGAAGATATTAGGGCTAGCCCACTCTGGTACACTCTTAGGTTAACTCCAAGAGCCTATATTCTCCCGGCAAACTATTTCCCACCATCACTCGATCACCATGTTACCAGAAGTCATGACAGCGCACTCGCTCGTGATCCATTTGGTCTCGGCATATTCGATCCCGACCTTCCATATCGCATTCCGCTTTCCGGTCTTCGAGTTTATCGCAGTCTCTCGGTGTTGGCCGGCGGAAGCATTTAATCCGTTGAAAACCATGCTTTTAGTTCAGCACTGGAAGGGTGGGGAGGGTCCAGAAAAGGGTCATGTATGATATTCTCTAGTCCAATCGATAAACATCGATCAACTGAGCTTTCACTATACACCTCTATCCCACTTTTTGTCCATTCTCCACTTTCTCCGGATACTTGAGCTAGCCACCTGCCCGTTGTGAACCGGGGGGAGGTTATTGGGCATCACAGTGGGAATGACAAAAACGGAGTGTTGGGCGGAGAATGGCGTGGGTGGGACGAGGTTTCCTCGAAGCCTTATTTCAACTTTTCGGAGTCGTCGATCTGAATTCTAGAAGGACTTGACCGCAATATTATCCCTCCCCGATGAGCTCCCTTACTACTAGCGTTTCTTCGTACGGTTGCTCATACTTTCTGTCTGCATGTCAATCCTCATCTGGCGCACTATGCGAGTGACCATCTGTGATACTAGGAGAGTTGGAACTTTCTCATAAAATTGATGTTAAATTTTGAAAGAAGGAAAGCGGTTCGTTTCATTCGTGGCCTTTCCCGTACAAATCATACTCGCCAAAACAGAGGAAAAGAAGCACCCCAGATCCATTACCCTAACGCCCATATCCGAAGGAAGAACCCATCACCCACGCGGGGATGTAAGTCCCGCTGCAACAATAGCATCCAAAAACGGCGATATCTGCCCCTGTTCCAAATACCCATACCTAGCACCAGGAAACCAGGAGTCCCTCTCCACTTCAAACATATTCCATTCCCAATGGTGGAACGATGCGTAACACAGCTTCGCTCCCATCCACAAAATTTCCCTCGGAGTCCCGGGAGAGCTCAAAACCGCCTTCAACTTGTCAGTCGGGGTATCGAATTTCGCTTCATCGTCATCACCTAGGTCTATGAAGTCGTTCACCAAATCTGGCGGAAGCTCGATGCTAGCCACCTTCTGCGCCTGATGAGCGGGCGCCCGCCAGTACCAGCCCCAGAAAACAGCCAGTATTCGCTCGGGCACAGATTGCCCACCGGGATTGACTGCAACTTCCAGAGGTTGGCGCCATACCCCTTTCCGAGTGATGATGTCGGAGAATATGCATGCAGTTCCTTCCGTATCGACGACCCTGGCGCTCCGTGGGGGGAAATCTCGCATCTCCAGGGGTGCGATCCGCCGTTTGCTCATCTCAGTGGCTAATGCGAACGCTGTCCACAAGTATAGCTGCATCTTGTCGTAGACACTACGGGATCCGCCTTCGTAGCGGTATTCGCAGGCTATAGCCTCATACAGTCCGACATCGAGTGGTTCTGAGAGAGCTCCCCCCCCCTTGGCCCGGGGTAAAACCGGCATTTATGTCTAGGGAATCACCATTGCTCTCATCCGGATGAGACAAATCCTCCCGATTTGTGGGATCCCCGATCCTACATGTCATCGGGTTTGGTAGCCTGGACTCCGCACTAACCAGGTATAAGCCTTTGGGCACAAGTATTGACCGAGCCATCGCGGCTATGGCTGAATTCCCAAGAATAGCGAGCGAGACCCACCAACTGCTAGCTCGCAGCCCCAGGTATAACACAAGATATGATAGTACCATACTGGGAGCGACCACGACAGTCGGTGATTTCAGCACTATCCCCATTAAGCCCTTTGGTCCCGATCCGGGCGGGGGAATACTAGAAAAAGCAATATCTTTGGGAAAACTGCTAAGTTTCGTTCCTTCCGGGGTTCGGTGAGAGAAAAAACCTGAGGCGATCGTAGACAATCCGGACATATCAATAATTATCTCTTTTGACGCCAAATCCACAACTTTGGCTGTCAACCAAGAGCCATAGGCACAACCCAAGAGCCCGGCCAAGACAAAACCTGGGTTCTCCCCAGCAGCGCCTGCGAATTCGCTCGCAATGATAATCCCGATGTTCCCCATCAAGCAGAACACAATGGCTGCATACCTCAGAATCTCTAGTTTTCCTTTGTCTTTATTGATACCGGCTGTTATGTCTAGAGAAACATCAGTGAACCTAGCATATACTGCTGCCGACGCCGTACATGTTGCGACGCTTCCAGAGTTTTCTTCCGAAACAACCTTCTCGCATCGATCCAAGAGCTCTGGCGAGTTGCAGAATTTTGCTGCGTGTTTCCTTGCAACCCATTTTGCGTAGGTGCCCGTGGCTTTAAAGGACATTATGACCTCCCATGAGAACCTTCTGTCGTAATAGAATGAGGGAGATTTAGTCACCGCTTCGTGGATTTCAGTGAGAATTCCGGTCCAAACAGAAAAGGTCGTTGCGACAGTTTCTGGGGAACCCTTCGCTCCCCCATGTACCCAGAACATAGCGAGATCCTCGTCGGTTGGCTGAATAGTCTGTTCCAGCCTCATATTCCGTAGCTCCAATCCAACTTCACCTCCGGAGATAGAAGTCACATCAGCGAGAACCTCTGCCCTCGTCTCAAATTGCCGACCTATCAACCGCTTGAGCAGAAGCGACCCATCCAGCCGGATTAAAGTAGTTATAGCGGTGACAAACCCTATGGGAGCGGAAGCGAAGAGCAAGTGGTGTGATGTCCGGAACATAATTTTAAAATATGCTTTTACGTGCTTCTCGCCAACTAGAACCAGCAGTGGGGCAACATTTGCCACGAGCACAGCCCAAACATCGGAGGACGAGGATATCGGGGAATCACCCGAAGCCGCATCAGTAGTATAGGCGAGGACGAGGGTGAGCAGGATCACGAATCGCGCTCTCGTAGCGACGGCACAGCTTCGGTGAAGCATCTAATCCGAGCAATGAGTAAAATTTAGCGGTGCTCTTTATTTGTGCGGGCACCTGTCTCCCTCGAAATGTGTAAGCGCTACACTAGCAAAGTGTTAGAGGGGGGGGTTAAACTTTCTCACCTATACTGTTCGATTCGACGATAGTTTGATACTCCTTCTATGACTTTGGTGGAAAAAAAAACTTCACTAACTATGAACCTCTCAACCTTCGTATTATACTCAAATAATCAAAGGGTAACTCAGCTAGACAAGCTAAGCTGAGGACCATCCCCTTAGGCACCAGTCCCTAATTTTGTTAGCCTTGTGTTTGGGTGTGGGCATAAATCTGCCGAACTTTGGCTTATTCGTTGGAAGTACACCCGCAGCTACTCGGCCAATCTACACTAATCCTCGGTGAAGGCAAAAAGTCTGTAGAGAGAATACCTCGCTGTCCGAGTGGCCAAGAGGCCACTGGGCAAACTAGAATATTTCGGCAGACCCGCCCCCGAAGCACAAGTATGGTACAGTACCGCACCAGAACCCGTATGTACATCGAATTTTGACCGAAATCAACATCAACGACACTCCTGCTCCATACCACCTCTCCATCCCCGATCCTTGCATGACATCTACCGTACACGTGCGCCTTTGGGTACGGGTAAATACGTACTCTAGCAAGAGGAAATTGAGATCCTCTTAAACCCATCTTTCTCGTGCGTACCACTGCTACTGAAATTTTAGCTGAGCACTATAGCATTATTTATTCCTGACCCTTGAACGATGCGGGACAAGTAGCGGCATACTGTATAATAGATACAGCACAGTGCGCTGCGGCAACAGATAGTGAGTCAAGTACGACAAGTAGATACCGTAATAAGCCCTCAAATGCCACAGAATTCCAATAAAGGTAGGAAGAGAAAAGAGGAGACGACAAAAAACAGCCATGGAGTTTTTCTCTCGCAGAGGCCGGCTTAAAACAACATGCAGGAAAAAGCCTCGTAGGACAAGAAAATAGTGTTACCGGGCCCTAACGAGCACACAGGATTAGATAGATATGGCAGATAAAGATAAGTCAGATACCGACAAACTTCTGTACGCCAGTAAGCTTGTACTCAGATCCTAAAAGGTTAGGACTTCGAGTGAGAAAGTTAATCATAGTGCGAAATATTTACATCCTTCCCTTCGAATTTCACCCTTTCACACTTCCCTTGTTCCTTCGTTCGCCACAGTTGTTACCCGTCACTAGCTAGATCAACAAAGTTGCAAGTCTCGATCATTGACCGATCTTGGAGACACAAGGAATTTGCCGGGTATCGAAAACCTGTGTTTTGCAAGGAAAAACCAGGGAAGCGCGCTCGCTTCTTTCATCGCTGAGATCGGCCAATTCCGATTCTGGGAAATACTACTCGTAGCACAAGTATTAGGCGCCACTGCAGTACTCCTTTGAATGAAGGATCGGGATCCGCAGCGTGACCGCTGTTGGCAAGGCTCCCAGACTTTCAAGCATAATAAAAGCGTCAGGCGGTTTTCTTCAATTGCAGTGCAGTAACACGGTATTAGGCTTGTTTCACCACCTCATTTCTTTAACCAGCCCCATAAGGGCCCATAGGCTGTAGCTAGTTCGTTATTAGTACTCGCAACCTCTAGTTTCCCAACTCTACAGTATTATCCTAAACCCAAAAGCCGGATTCCTAGATCCCGGAGTGATATAGCACTTCCATCCTGCTGCTTCGCACCTGGTGAGACCCGTAATTCTCATAGTAATGATCTAACCACTCTCTTTTAACTTAGCATTCAAAGTTCATGTTCAAGAGTAGGAATTATGATCCCGCACCAAGCACACGTCAGCAAGTGCCGCAAACTGGTTTCATTTTATCCGTAATTTGTTTGAAATAGGATAAACTATAAGCTGCATATAGGAGGAGGAAGTGGCAAGCTGGAGATACTAGGGAAGCGTGAGGAGTGTGATTTTTTTATTTTTTTATTTTTTTTCATGTAGCTGCTAATCTTGGAGGTTGGAAAAGCCCATGGGCAACCTAAAGCCGCCTCGAGATTCGGGAATCATGTTTTAGAGAATGTTGCTCGATACTCCCCACGGCAAACGGGGTGTTCGCCAGGTACTTCTCTCCAACGCCGCAATGCATAATGTACCACACATCGAGTCGCCCCCCCACCTTGTAGTCTAAATGTTAGTAGCAGTGACCTGTCTCCCAACCGGTAGCCGCAAGAACAAGCTGACAAATGCTTCATTGCTCGGGAATCTAATCCTAGCTGGGGCCATAATACATATTCTTCTTTCTTTCTAAAACTCTTTACTCAGTGAAGATGTACAGTAATTCTACCACGGGGAGCTACAACTGGCCTGTCCCCTCCGCCTGCCCGAACCGCCGAGAAACAGCTCAATCCGGTATCATATGCAAGATACCATACCACCATACCGGAGGCACCCCGGGGCCCCAAGGGAGAGGTATATAGAAACTACTCACTTTGCTAGACCTCGCTCCCAGATACGTTCTGATTAATGGCACGGAATTTTCCTTTTATGCTTAACCCTTTCGGCTATCATAGCTTAGAAGGGTTAACTTCCTAAGAAACCACGTTGGGTTTATAGGTCATTCCCCGGGAGCCCAAATCCTGAGGTAGGTTAAGCCACAACGCGACAGTTGGATCAATAGAAACGCTGAATAGAGGCCGGGGGACCCGCTAGGTGAGGCTCTTTGACTGGTTATGTACTGAGCACTCGAGTGTTTGGTTTAGATTAGTTGTTTGCTGCCTGCTCAGTAGGCCTGCGATGAACTAGGGGGAATTTTAACGCTTTTCTCAGAAAACACTAGAAGCTTCATGGATGGTTAAAGGGACTCGTCACGAACAGGAACCTTCTCTCGAGGCCCTCTTCAGAAAGAGGAAACCAATCTACCAAAGTTTATTCGTAATACACTTCGCACAAGTAATCCAAACTATATCTTGCCAAAGTAAAAGAAAAGACAGAAAATTTTTATCAAGAAAAAGTGCCGGCCACACCCAATACCCTCACACCCCCATCCACTAAAAAATAAGCAATCTATCACGCGCGCGGGCATGTAAGTCCCGCTGCAACAATAGCATCCAGAAACTGTGAGATTTGCTCCTGTCTAAAATATTGATGCGTAGCTCCACCAAACCAAGTCAACCCGGCTTCCTCAAACACATTCGAATCCCAAGTGTGGCAAGAAGCGTAACACAGCTTCGCCCCCATCCACAAAATTTCCCTCGGAGTCGTGTAAGTACTCAAAACCGCCTTCAACTTGTCAGTTGGGATATCAAATTTCGCTTCATCGTCATCACCTAGGTCGATGAAGCGATTCATCAAATCCGGTGGTAGCTCGATGCTAGCCACCTTCTGCGCCTGATGAGCGGATGCCCGCCAGTACCAGCCCCAGAAAACAGCCAATATTCGTTCAGGCACAGATTGCCCACCGGGATTGACCACAACCTCCAGAGGTTGGCGCCATACGCCTTTCCGAGTGATGATGTCGGAGAATATGCATACAGCTCCTTCCGCACCAACGGCCAAGGCGTTCCGTGGGGGAAAACCTCGCATCTCCAGTGGCGCGATCCCCCGTTTGCTCATCTCGGTGGCCAATGCGAGGGCTGTCCATATGTATGACTGCATGTTGTCGTAAGCTCTTGACCCACCCTTGTAACGGTATTCGCGGACTACTGTCTCGTACAGTCCGACATCAAGTGGTTCTGAGAGAACCCTCTGGCCCTGGCTAGGCACAGAACTGGCCTTTATATCCAGGGAACCATTGATGTTTTTGTCCGAATGAGACAAATCCTCACGATTCGCGGAATACCCAATCGCGCAAGTCATCGGGTTTGGTGAACGAAGACCCGCTGGATTTAGGTACAGGGCTGTGGGCACAACGATAGACCTAGCTATCCCGGCAATGGCTGCGTTCCCAAGCATGGCAAGCGAGACCCACCAATCAGAAGACCGCAGTCCCAGGTATAGCCCGGTATACGCCAGTACCATCGCGGCAACAGCTACTGTAGACATCCATCCTCTTACTTTGGCCACATTTCCCCTTGTCCCGGGACGAGCATCGGTTGAGATTGCAATCTTCCCAGGGCAAAAACTGAGCTCCGTTCCCTCGGGAATTCTATCCGAGAAAAAGCCCGAGGCCACAGCCGACAATTGAGACATATCAAGAACTGTCTCCTCCGACGCTTCATCCACAAGCCACGCAGTGAGCCAAGAGCCAGCGCAGGAAACAAAGAGCCCCGCACCAACAAGTCCTACATCTCTCGGATCACGGCCCCTAAACCAGGCTGCAAGAACTATTCCAACATTTCCCATCAAGCAGAGCGCAATAATTGCGTACCTCACGACCTCTAGTATTCCACCGTCGAGGTTGACACTAGCCGTTAAGCCCAAAGAAACGTCAGTGAACCTAGCATACACCGCTGCCGACGCCGTACATGTCGCCATGTCTCCAGAGTTTTTTTCTGCAATAATCTTCTTCTCGCACTGATCTAAGAGCTCCGGCAAGTTGCGTGATTCTGCTGCATGTTTCCTTGCAACCCATCGTGCGCAGGTGCCCGTGGCCTTAAAGGACATTATCATCTCCCATGAGCACCTTCTATCGTAATATAAAGAGGCAGAGTTGGCCGCAGCATAGCCAATCCCCATAAGTGTCCCAATCCAACCCAAAAAAGCCTTTGAAACCTCTTCCGGCGATCCCTCTGTTCTCCCATGTACCCAGAACATAGCGAGATCCTCGTCGGTTGGTTGAATAGTCTGTTCTAGGTTCATATTCCGCAGCTCCAATCCAACCTCACCTCCGGAGACAGAAGTCACATCGGCGAGAACTTCTGCCCTCGTCTCAAATTGACGACCAATCATTCGCTTGAGCACTGGCGTGCCGTTCAGTCGGATTAAAGTAGTTACAGCCGTAACAAGCCCTATGGGCGCGGAAGCGAAGAGCAAGTGGTGTGATGGTCGACACATGTTTTTGAAATATGCCTTTACATGCTTCTCGCCAACTAGGACCAGGAGTGGCGCGATGTTCGCCACGAGCGTGGCCCAAACATCGGAGGACGAGGATATCGGGGAACCACTTGAAGCTGCTTCAGTATTGCAAGCAAGGGCGAGAATGAGCAGGATCTCAAGCCGCGCTCTTGCGGCGAGGGCGTAGTTTTGGTGAAGCATCTGTTCCAGGCGATATGTAGACCTTATCTGCACACCAAGTTAGTTTGTCTCCTGGAAATGAATGTGTGAACTCAATACCGATAAATTTATAGGGAGCGGTAACCTTTCACGCCTATACTGCACTGCTTGCTCTGGAAACAGATTGAGGGTCCTTCTGTGACTTCATCAGAGGTCAAAGAAAAATTGTCGCTGCCCGTGGGTTGACCCACGCTGTTGTCGAGATATTGTGCCGGGGTATCCAGCCTTCCCCTATCCCTTTCTGCGCTTCACGGGAGCTTTTGACTGATGACAGTTCATCTCTGCCCCGCCCCCCACTGCCCCAAACCGGCAGGAACCTACACAAGCTTCCGGAGTTTTTATTGGAGCGTTCAGTGTACTCGAGCCAATTGAGCATCCGTGTTCCTGACTTTTCATTTCCACACCGATCTCTTTTCTCCTCATACCTCAGGCTCTTCTCGTGTAAAAGCACAAGCTTTGCCAAGACATTAGGCAGCCTTCACACCCCCTGTCGATCGTTTCAAAATCGAATAAGCAACCGATTAGATCTGGTGATTAGTGATCAGCAGTTCTATGAACATTGCCTGCTCTCGTATGAAGCGGGGGTTAGTTTAGGGTTTCTGGAGAATCCCAGGTTGTTGCTTTTTAAAGCTAGGTAGTCCTAACAATATCATTATAATAGTGGATTTTTTTTGTAGATGTTTCCCCCAGTTAAGCCTTGCATATCACCAAACCTCTCTCCTGTGAGCCCCCACCGGGAGTTACGGTCCACCCATCTCTTCGGACCATGCATGTGATCTCCCAAGGATACCTAGACATAGATACCGTGAGCTAGCGGGAAAGCCCCCTACTATAAGATCATCTCTAAACCACTGCGCAACACTTCCCCGGGAATCTCAAGCGCGCGCTTCTGGGCCGCCATCATGAAAGGACGGGAGGACAGGAGTATTTGGTAGAAGACGGGGTTCCTCAAGGTGGGTGCCCAAAACCCAGTTATATACGCCGAGAAACGTATAAGATATCATACGAGACGGGCTGATGATGAATTCACACGCAATCCCCACCAACGGCAACGTCACACCAATTATCTATCTCCACCCTTGATCATAGGAGAAGCCGGAGGTATGATAAGTAGTAACCTCCATAACAATAATATTATTATTCTTCACACTCCCCCAAATATGGGGAAACACAGAGCATCACTCGGTCACAACAGATAAGACTGTAGCAGGGTTATCATGAGAGCCATAGGCTATTGGTGCCATCCAATAGGCCTCACCCCTCATAGCGCGCGGGTAACGGCTCGGTACCCGAGACCACCTGTTGCCACGGTATGGTGCCAAAACAATGCAAATTAACATGGGCGATGCTAATCGTATTAGGTAATCTCTTGGCAACACTTCACCTAATGAGGCAATACGATTATCAACTAACCCAAAGAGAGAAGCGATTAACCGCAGATAAGCGATATTATAGTGAATTAACACAGGTGTTGATATGCATAAATCTTATATTTCCCTAAATAGGCAGGAGCATTCCCAAAGGCAATCTGTCGGTGTCGGGGCCCTGGGTAGGATCCCATGCCGTATCGCCTTTCCACTTCCTCCGCCCAACAAGCTGCCAACCGCTCATTTCCTCACTCCGTCACCAACCCAACCGTCCCACAACTGCAACCATTTACGAGTACAGCCGCCCGGCTACAAAGGGACCCCGATACCATTGGCGGAAGGCCTGGTTATTCACTTCAAGTCACCGAGGCCAACCCCTCCAGGCCCATTCCTGCAATAGGATTCCTGAATAGTGTACCGGTGGCCAACCCAGACGGGCTCGACCAACTTGAATTCATAAGTAGCTTTGATCGGGGATTCTTGCGGATACAATACCGATACGTGCTCAACTGGCCGGATCGGGGCCGCGTTTTTATATATATTTATCTATTTAGTTGACTTCAATCGGACAACATGAGTACATAATAATACAAGTATCCCGGCACCGGTACACATACTCGAGTACTCGAGTACCGCACATAGAGTACCGGTGCCATGTCCAAGCCGGGCCTTCAACCGATTTCTCGTTGCGCGAGTCGTCACCTATCACGAACGGCGAGATCACCCGGCCCTCCAGGCACTAATGTACCGATAGGCTAACTTAAAAGTAATTCCTCAATCGCTCACCAATCACTACCGTAATGCATCATACGTGTACGAGCACAGCCTGCGGTGGAAGAAAAATGCGGAAGATGAGAGACACGATTCTGGAGTTCTGATGCAATCGGTTTCCGTCTTTAACCCCAGCTTTCCGGTTTATTATTTTTTTTATGACACCGCAAGCCGCACCGGTAATGAAAGACCACCATCATCATCACCCCGCATTCGAGCCAAAGCTTACTTCACCGAAAGGCCTAGCTTCCCCATATTTCATTCCCTTCCATTCTGCAGGGAATGTTCGTTTCAGGCGGCAATCCCGAAAGGGGTTATCCGTGCACAAATATAGTCCCAGGAGGGGAAGATTGGACCCTCCCTACCTTTTTTTTTTTTTTTTTTTTCCTCCCCTTTTTCCCCCTTTCTATCCTCTTGTCACTCTCACTCACACAAATCCTACACGGAAGCCAGACGCGATGCTAGGGAGGGGTAGGAGGGGAAGGAGGAGGGAGAAACAAAGCTACACACGAGCACTCGGATGAGCTAAGGATTAGAGGCACGAAGATCGGTCCCAAAAATAAATATAAAATACTCTACCAGGTCCCATAAAAACCCGCAATTAACTATTTTCCCTTTAAAAATAATAAAAAATATGGAGTTTATATTTCATTATCTTGGCATTTACCTTTTCCCGTTCGTTCGCTCACAAAAACAATGACAACTGACGACGAAGCTTATGGCATTCCCACGCCAGCTCTGCTCTGATCTACCTTGTTGCTACTCGGGAGCAGGAGGGAAATTCCTGTTGTACAATACTTTCCCCACACAAACAACGCCTAGAACCCTCGTTTGAGAAGAATACACATACATATATATACACTCCCTTTGTCTACGAGGATGGCTGAGGCAATGCCTGAGCGCCGTGGAAGGTCGAATCCTGCGAATACTACTCCTTGGGCGGTAATTATGAATCCCTTCACGATGATGCCCTTTTTTGCCCTGTGACTAATGTTCGGTGATCTACCCGTATGGGATCTCGGGAATTTTTCGAAAAAAAACAGTGTAATGAGTGCAAGGTAAATATTTCGACGGGAGATCTCACTGAATTGCGAAGAGTTCGGTAAAACCTCAAGCTAACCCCCGGAAAAAAAAAACTTAGCGTCGTAAAGGAAAGGTACGCAGCTATCCCTCCCTCCCGAAAACACGTATGCCGATACTAAAGCTGTTGACAACGATACACAGTGCTCCGGCGAATCTCCCTGTCAATTCTGCGAAAAAAGCAATCGTCGGTGTATATACGAAGCTCGACCAACCCGAATTCCCCTCACCCGCCAGTAACTTCCCCCCCCTCTCCTTAACACCTCCCGGAACAGCTCCTTTTAACCAGCGATGTAGAAACCTCGACAAGCTCCAGCTCCGCTGCGCAAAGCTCGAGCACCTCCTCCGCACCATAGACCCTAATGTGGACGTCGAACGCTCCTTATCCACCGACCGGTACACGGCCACGGGCTCGACCACA